>QLPA01000515.1:0-15737 GCA_003313945.1 Lactifluus pinguis
GCACAGCACTCGAGGAACACGTTGCGAGGGTGCGCGGCCGTCACAGCTTGATGGACGACGAACACGTGTTCTTGGTGCTGAACCGGAGTTTGCAAGAGATACCATGGGAATCGCTCCCCATCCTCCGTGGGAGGAGTGTCAGCAGAATACCGGATGTCGACTTTCTTCTAGACAGACTCGAGTTTGCTCAGCGCCGCCACCAGTCAGAAGGCCGGAGCTCGGAGCAGTTTGATGGGCATACTCAGCTGGATTCGTCAAACACATTCTATGTCTTGAACCCCAGCGGCGACCTTGAGGGCACCGAGCGTCGTTTTTCACCTTGGTTGAAGAGCATGCGAGCGGTCGGGTGGGATGGGATCATCGGTCGTGCGCCCAGCGAGCAGGAACTCTCGCAGGCCCTGGCGAAGAACGAGTTATTCATGTATGCCCTAGCTTTTGCCCTGACGGCGCCGTGTTACTAATGGTTTCTTTTTCTCTAAGTTACTTTGGTCACGGAGGTGGGGAACAGTACATACGGTCGCACAAGATCCGACATCTACCTCGGTGTGCGACTACCATGCTCTGGGGTTGTTCCTCAGGCTTGCTGAGGGATATGGGCGAGTTTGACCGTGTTGGGACACCCTACAATTACATGCTGGCAGGATGGTAAGTGGCATCCTCGATCCTTTATTAGACTCCATTCTCAACCACTCTCGAACGACGGCCGCAGCCCAACGTTGATAGTGAATCTCTGGGATGTGACAGATCGTGACATTGACAAACTTACACAAGCAGTCTTTGACAAAATGCGCCTCACGCCAGAGGCACATCAGGAGAGACTAGATGGGACCAAAACCGATCGCATCTCCGTTGTTAGGGCACTTGCAGAAGCAAGAGAGGTCTGCAAGCTTAAATATATTACTGGCGCAGCACCCGTAGTGTATGGTATACCTTTCTACTTGTAATTACTTTTCCCGTAGGTAGTACGTACATGATACCGATTTCTACCATTTCCGCACCGCGGAGTACTTTCATATAATATACAGACAAAATTATTAATACTAACATATATAGTGTAATTTACTGGGTGCTGGATACAGCTCTAAGCAAAAGATGTATTCGGGTACATAAGACCATTGGCAGGTTCTGATTGTTCGTTTCCTTTAGCGGACTTTGGCTCAGGTCTTGAGAGGCAGTGTGCCAAAGAACCAACGGCCTGGCGAAGGCAGTTAGCCGTGAACAGAATTAAGAAAGTAGCGGTGGCTAACTGTAAAGACTAAACAAACATACGTTGGCAATGAGCCAAGGACGTCTGTTTGTCGTAGAAAAGTCGGCTTAGATTCCTCTCCTCCCGTAGTTGCTTACCTATATTGGTAGCTTAGTCACATAGGAAATTCTCATAAGCGCAAAAGAACATGGGTTGTATTGTAGGGAAGTGACTTACCGAAGCCCGTCGGTGCATCTGGAAACGAACTACGCAGCTGAGCAAAAGCGATCATCGTGGCTATTGGCAGAATTAGGACTGCAGTTTCGATATTGTAGCCAAAGACTACAGCTTTGATCATGGCCGCCATTTGTGAGAGACTAATCAACCCTAGAAAGACGTCTGAACGTCAGATAGATGCGGCGGGTCGACGAGAGAAGTTCATACACATTCCGAGGATGATTGTGAAAATATAAAGTTTGACGGACAAAGCACGCCCGAAAAAGATGTCTACAGTTGTTACGCCGTGGGCATCTACGTTAACGCCACTCATTGTTGTAGTGAATCCGCTAAATTCAAATCTGGTTCTCAACAACGCCCTTCCCGGTACTGCGAAGGACTACTCACAAAGCAGCGCCAGTGGCATTAAAAATCCAAACCCCTACAGCCTGGCCTGTGTCGTTCGCTCGCGCAAAAGCTGAAGCAGAAGTGGTGTACCTAAAGAACGTAAAAATTTGTAAATCTGAATACATTCGACCATCTTGGCACTTACATGTCTAATGGATAGTCGACAAGATCTACGTGTGTTCGAAAGGGGCTAGGACGTATGTCCAGCTGCGTTCGGAACACTGGCAGGGCGGCAGGGCTATTCAGTGCAAAAGCCGTAGCATTGTGTTGGAAGGTGATCTGTGAGGTGGCCTCATTGTCAGAAGGTGGGTTTTGTGATGATCCACCAAGGCTCAGAAACTGGTTTCTGGAAGTTCAGGAGAATGAGGACGACTAACAGAGAAATTAATGCTCAAATTAGTACGCACGGATTGACGTATATATTAACCACTGGGCAAGCGAGCGCCTGAGTGCTGCTTGCAGCGGCATTGTCAATACAATCGTCCCCAACGATCCACCAGTCGAGCGTAACAACATTTTTCAGAGGATCAAGGGAAACCAGGGCGAGCTCAAACCATATGCTCCGCGCTGCTGGGGGACGCGAAGTTGAACCTGCCAAGTCTGACACGCCTAGATGCCACCCAATGGTAATGCTAACGCAAACCATGGTTGCCGCAGCGGCTAGACACCATCGAATCCACAACGGAAAGAGTACTTTTTGATTAGGGAAAGTACGAAAAGTGGTAATACGAGTCATTGACAGAGAGATGGTGATGTGCGCGAATGTAGGTGTTACTAGGCAAAGAGGAAATAAGCTAGGTGTGGTCCGCGGTCCACTTCACCGGAATATGTAGGACGACCACGGGGCCAGAAGCCTTGCCGTTGCTGCGTTGGCGGCAGCGCTTTGAGCAATGAAGGGCGATATGCGTTTCATTCACGATCAGCGAGGCCTGGTGGTGCTGGAGGGTGTATGTATGATTCCGCAATCGAAATTTCCGAAGTCCTCGGAAGCACCGAGGCCTTGGTCTGCACATCAGGTTGCACCGCCGAACGCACCTTTCAAAGGCGTCACGTACCCTGATACTGTATAGGTTGAATTCTATGAATCCGAGAGTTTATCCAAATGAGGGATAGTATAAGTCGCAACGAAAAAAATGACGTCAACATTCGGTTTATGGTAGCGTTTCTCGGAAGTGCGCCGGGGTCTGCGGAGTTCTTGCTAGTGAAGGTCGATGCCCAGGTGATTCACTTGATACCAAAGACGCGGAGAAAACGAAAACGAAAACGAAAACAGATAGGAGCAGTTGTGCGCATCGCCTAGTAGTACATGCGCTGGCCATATAAGGACAAACACCGCATGGCGTAGAGCTGGTTCTGAGTGTACCGAGTTGAACGCGGAGATGAAGACACGTCACATCTACAAGTGGTACTTAACTTATTGATAATAATAGATAGGGCACTTAAATATGATTAATGCCTCCCTGGCTTCGCTAGCTTCACTCGCAGCCCTTATCGTGCTTGGTTTCATGGCCGCCCGGACAGCCGCTAGCTGCACTACTAGCGGATCAAGAAGGCTGCGTTTCCACACGCGCATGCCTCACCCTAAACGCCCCAGCTTGGGTTGGGTGGTGGGCCTCGTTTCTTCCTTCTCGGAATGCTCTGTAGGGTCAATGCCCTGGGAGATGATGAGCCTAGAAATTTCCGGCAGGGCTGTTTCTTGTACTAACATCTCTCTTCTGAGTCACCTCTGGTGCTCATTCAGAGAATCAATGGCAAAGATAGCGAATGTGTGAAAGTGCCTCACTTTCTGATCGGCTGTCCATACTGGACAAAGGTAGTCCTCTTCGTGCAATATTTGAAACGTTGGATTTGCTTTCGCCCGTACATACGACTGTTCCGTGAGAGTGAGCAGTCACTAGTCAATGATTACGTGATCGAGTGACGCGCTTCGGGGTTCGGGTTTGTTATTATTAAGGTTGATCATCTTTTCGTCTGCAGTCATAATGGTTCGCCCTTAAACACACAAAGGACGGTTGATCAACCTAATTTACGATTTCCCCAGATTATTCCAGTCCGTTGTTTCTCATGTGGGAAGGTCATTGGTGATAAATGGAATGCGTATCTTGAGCTGCTTGCAAAAGACATGAGCGAAGGGTCCGTCGCCAACTCTCCGTTCGTAGTATTTCCCTTACTCACCTCCTTTAAAGCGATGCCCTCGACGAACTGCAACTCAAAAGATACTGCTGCAGGCGTATGGTTCTCACGCATGTTGATCTCATCGAAAAGCTCCTACATTATAACCGTGCGAACATTCTCTTCAGTTTCCTCCTTCATGCTGACTGGAAACTCTGACAGCCATGGAAAGAACAAAGGAGCGGGGCCAATTTCCGTCGTAGTATTTGTATTCTTTTGTGAGTTACAACATCTTATACATGTGATGTGATTGCGGAGTTGCCTCGCTCTCCCTAGCCGTTCTCAGGAGTCCGTTCAGTCCCTTCGGTCATAAAGCTAGCGCTATGCATGTTGTGCATACTATAACTCGTGCTCGGCTCGCCCGTTCTCATCTCCGGTGATCGGCTGACACTTGGCGTTGGGAATGAGACAGAGAATTCTCAATACACGTGGGACTCGGCTGTGACGACTGTTGCACTTCCCCGTCAGATACACCTGCCCTCAATCCGCGCCTTCCTGACCATCGAAGAGCTCAGTCGTCTCTTCGATGCTTACTGGACTTCTGGAAGGCGAGTTGCCACACAGAAAGCTGAGGACAGACCTCCATGTGATGACGCCGATCATACATAAGGCCATGAAGCTCAACGATATAATTATCGTCGAGATTGGGCCTTTGGAAAAAAAGGGGCATGAACATTTGTTCCAATTTACGTGAAGATATTTTACTACGGTGATAACTGGTGGTAAGCCTTCCAGCCTACCAGTCTTGTCTAATCAAAGTAATGATATTTTTCGGAAGTCTTGATATAAACTGATTCTTTGTAATCAAATTGCGATCATGCATTGTAGCCCACTGTGATCCGTGCACAAACTTTAAAAGATCAACCGAGTCTTGTGTAGTACCGCAAAAACTTGAATTGATTCTCGGCCAAGCGCACCGTCTTGCACTCACCCATGAATGGTACGATCATCTTGTTGTCGGCCTTCGCGATTGCGTTCCTTCCAGAGTTGACGAATTCAAGCTGCCGTGATGTTTTACCACGTCCAATACCGTGCGTGTGGCAGACAGAAAGGCTACATACTTGCAGGCGGAGAGAGAAGGGGGTGTACTTGGCCGCGCTATCCGCTTCCAAAGGAGCAACTTGATCATGATATCTTAAACAATGATACCCCCCAGGACCTGGACAAGTCCGAGTGATCAAGTCCCTCTTGAGAAAAACATTCGTCGAGGCGGAATTCTATTCAGTCGTTCACAAATCAACGCGAGGTTTAACAGATCCCTGCTGGGTGTCATAAAACAAATTGTCCGTAATCATTCTAGTAACAAGACGCGTGATTATATCTAAGATGGCTGAACTCCGGACCGTCTCAACAGCTAACCACATTACAGCACAGAAACCCCTCCTTGTTCTCATCTCTGCGACGCCTGCTTTGTCTTTGATTGGACCAACTCTATTGTCCAAGTTGCTTTAGCAGCGCGGCTTGTTGACTGATGAGTGTCGTAGAGACGGCCGGGCACCCCTTACCAGGTCCGAAGAGGTTTTGCAGCGTGATAAGCGCAGTATCGACTCGAGCTAGTTGCGAACGCGTTGAGTTGTCGAGAGGGAAAGACACCTTTATGGTTGGGTTGTTCACTGCGTGGCCCGCCAGAACGTCGTTAATTAGGTGCTATAAGACATCAAAGAGGTGAGCATGACCATCACCACATTTTGGACGGCAAGATGGAGCGCTACCGTACATTGTCGAAGGTGGCTTTATCAGGAGGGCACGAGCAGGGGACCTTGATCGGTTTTCCGTCCGCACCGTTAACAGCGCCATCACAATCACCGGTTCCTAGACCTCTGAGTGAAAACGCTGCCCAAGATGACCAGCAGGCACTGTGCTTACCAGTCGGGTTCTGGCCCGCAGCGAAGCCAAGGGGAGGCGCAAGGGCTGCGACCTGGAAGGGGTTCGGCGGGTTTGTGTTGACAGCAGGGTCCTGTACCTGAGCGATGGGGCTTGAAGATACGACCAAAGCAAAGATGGTAAAAGGTGCAAAGATAGACAAGAGCTTCATTGTGAAATTCAATGGAGTGTGTATAGCGCGAATAGAAACAACGAAAGAATATCCGACTCGGTCTGAAGGGAAGACACAATGGATACAGTATCGTAGCTCAGGCAGGACTTATTATATACTGTACAAGTCGGTTGCGGTCCCATAACAAAGACCGCCTATCATTGTCAACGTTCCAGATCACCAGATCAGACCAGATAAGCTGTAAGGCTATCATGATGATGGTTCACGGTAACTTGATGGCGGTGGAAGAGGCTGAAAGACAAAGCCGTTGAAAGGGAATCCAAGCGAAAGACATATTTTCTTGGGGAACATGTTCACAGTGAAATCAGAGCCCTTTTTTTTCACTTGTTTTGAACCCAATGCTGACGGTTTCCTGGGTGTTTCAAGAACTTGAAGTGATTTGACATCACAGTAGAATTGATTGCCACCCAATGTTTAACATTAAACATTGAACGTTCATGTGGGTAGCGATTCTACTGCAACGAATCGAATCATTTCAAGGGATCACACTCAATTTCACGATCGTTGCAAACTGAGGAGTTTGCTTGCCGGAAACTCTTGAACGGGTGATTCGGAAGACCAGATAGGGAGATGTATCACGCGACTTTTTGATGGTTCCTGCAAGAACACAGGAAAACGGGCACAGTCGGATATCACCCGCACTTACCCTTGCAAGCGAGGTAACAAGCAAGGTAACTTATCTACCCGGTGATGTGTGCCGAAGAACTAATAAAGTTAAACAAAGACGACATCATGATAGTATCATACTGTACGTTAGGAGCCAAACCAACAGCGAGCGATACACAGGCCTTCCATTTACTCCTGAGGCGGGAATGGCTCAGCAAAAACACAAAATGCTTTCACACCGCAATTCGCATATGTGACCGCCTTGGTAACCCTGGCCCGTATGTGCTTCGTAATCCAACAAGCAGCAGCAAGTTTCGCGTGAGGGGAAGATGCGTCCAGCTATTCTAGAATTGCTGAAGTATCTGCCGTGCATCGCTCTTCCCAGGTGCAGCATCTTGTTTGGTCACTGTTCGTACCGTTGGCGCCGGGGATCCGCCAGAGGATGCCGCATCGGTCCTGCGGCGGCGGAGAGAGGTACCCCAGCTAGTGAGGCTAGCCAACGCGCCCGCGGGGCCAGCAGTTTGTCGTGGCACGGGGGCGGCAAGTGGCGAGCCGGAGGCCGGGACATGAAACGACGTTGTCCGCCTCCGCGCCAAGAGACCGGCCATCCCTTCACTTGCAGAATCTGCAGGCAGATGCGTCGTCGTCGGACTAGATCCAAACGCCGCAGTACCTGGTTCGTCGAGACTGGGCGGAGCAGTGATAGCCGTGGTAGGAACTGCCTTGGGCGCGCTTCCACCTGCACTGCCGAATGCTGGGAGTCGTGGTGCAGAAAAGCGGGACGATGTAGATAGCCGGGAAGCCCGAGAGCCTGGGCGCAGCGGCGAGGACGGGTTAGGGGGGTGTTGCCGCGCGGCTGCCATAGCTGCGGGCACAGATGAAGCGGGGGAGGACGAGGCCGCAACGGGTTGTGGTGAGGGTGTACGTCTGGGAGAGGGCACAATCGTCACTGGTGATGACTGAGTTGGCTCGACGAGCGTTGAGGACTCAGAGGTTGCTGGGGCCTGAGCTAAAAGTCGCGAGAGAGAGGATGGACCTGCAACTGGCGTTGTCACGTTCGACCCCGTGCGTGCGGCGGGGAAGTGCCGAGAATTAGGTGCGCGAGTTGGATGGAAAGACTCCTCTTCGACATCGTTCTCGGGCGGTGCAGACAAGGGGACGGAAGAATCCTCTCTTGGGTCGGTCACCAACGACATCTTTTTGGAAGTTTGGCGACGTTTTGATGAGCCTGGCTGAGTCCAGTCCTCGACCTCCAACATGTAATACTTCACACCTTCTCCAAGGCCATATGGATTACTGCTGGGGTCCTGTAGAAAACAAAGTTAATGGTGCCTTTTGGGTCATCATTTCGGCCAACGGACCTTCGGGTCAACCACCCGCTCTGTTATGGACGTAATTCTAGCGACAATCCACTCTCGTGACTTGAGTTGTTCTGCGAGGTGTCCAGTCGCTTGGAGGAAATAGTGTGGGAATGAGACTAAGGCCAAAGTTAATACTAAATGTTGCACAAGATAGACCAACTCCACTTACCATTGAACGCAGCCCAGGGCTTCGATATTGAGTTGCGCGTTGGTAAGAAAAGCGCGAGATCGCCCTTGGCAAAGTTCCGGAAGGAGATTTTCCCCTTTGCGCGTTCGCGGTACTCCTTACATTGCTTCTGCCACTTGCGAATGGTAGAGCCCGTCTTCGTTATAACCTCCAGAAAGTGGTCATGGTCGAAAGAACGCAAGACTTCCACAGCTCCAGCAGGATCGGTAGGATCAATGGGAAATGGTTCGTCTAGCGGTATTGTAGGCCCGAGCTTGGCGTTTGCAGTGAATGTGTGGGACTCTGCGAGTTGTCCGATCGACTTGGATATAGAGGGATGGGAGATAGCCGCCTGTGCGACTGTCAGTGCTTTGAAATGTGCTGTGCGGTACGCAATGGAGGTCTCCAAAAGCTGTGCGATGAGGCGTTCGGACTCCTCGACCTTGTGCTCAAATTCGGATTGTGAGATGCGGCCAGCTCGAATATCCTGTCGAAGCACGTTCTCGATATGTCGCGCATCCCTTGCCTCACGCTCAACGCGCTGGAGGTCCTCCCGAAGCTTAGTGGCGTCAGTTTCTTTCATCTCGCCTTGTGCTATAGCCTCCTTCAGCTGACGCTCCAAATCCTCCAACTCCGCTCGTAGCTCGAAGAACTGATGCTCTAGCACAGCTCGATCTCCATCCGCTTCTGCAACGTAATCTCGTAGCTGACGGTCGTGTTCGCTAGCCTGGGCACGTAAGAGCCTGTCCTTCTCTTCGCTAGCTTCCTCTAGGGCATGTTTCATCTCGGCTCGCTCCTTGCACATTGTGTCAACTTGGGCTTCTAGGTTTCCTCCTCGAGCCCGCGCCTGTTCGAGATTTCGAAGGGTTTCGTCCTGGTCCTCGAGGAGCTTCGCGATCTTTGCAGCGTTTCGCGCCTCCAAAGCTCTGATCTCTTCTGCTTCATCACGGGCTTGAGCCAACTGCTGCCGGAGAACCTCCGCAGCTTTGGTTTGGTTTGTTGCCTCCGCTAAGGCATCACCCAAGTCTTGCTGTTGTCGCTCAACGCTTGACAGTAGATCCTTGTGCCGATCTTCTAGAATACGGCGCGTTGTGGCCTCAGCCTCTACTTGGGCACGAGCTTGGTGCAACTCCCGTTCGAGCCGTTCCACTTGTTCATGCTCACTGTTGGGGACTCGAAGCTGTTCCTTAAGACGGGCGATTTCTGCCTTCAAGGATCGACGTTCTTCATCGAACAATGCCTCGCCGTCAGCCTTCTTCTCTTCAAGATCGCGCAAATTCTCGGTGAGTTCTTGAAATGCTTGGTCATCTGCATCGGATACTACGCATGGAGAATAATGTCAGTCCGGCTGACCCCGGAGACGCAAACAGCCTACCCACAGCGTCGCCGTGATAGAGCCAACCGTGACGAGGAGAGCACTAAGTAGAAAAGTCAACTGACTCACGACCTGAAAGGGAACAACATTAGTGACATACGTGATCGCTCCGCGATTCTATCAAAGCCCGACTCGAGGGCGTCCATCCTGTCGACTAGTCTCTGAAGACCCGTGCGCGTCTCCCGAACGTTGGCAAGTGCCATCCCATTATCTTCGAGTGACTGAGCATACCGCTCCCATTCTTCCAGGATGTCCAATAGACCTATTGGTTGAAGGTCAATCCAATCAAACTTGTGCTCCTCCGAGCCGCAACTTCAGAACGTACTGCTAATATCGGTCCGCTCCAAAGTGTAGGGGCTGTCGATATCCTTGCCCCCAGAAGGGGAAAAATCGATTGAGGGAACCGCATCGTCCATACCTTTAGGATCAAAAGGAAGTTGGCCATGCACTTCACCGCGGTACACCTGACGGCGCTTGCGCTCGGCAGCCCTTGACAAACGTTGAGTGAACAGTACGTATACAAACGAACGGGGTACATACGAGAGCTTCGCCATCACTTCCAAGATGACTTGACATCTCTTGTAGAAAAATCGTGCTATACAAATGTTATCTTCAAAGCAATAAAAAGTATCGCTCTTACGCACCAAATTCCTTCCGACGAACAATCTCGATGACTGTGGCTCCGTAAGCATACATAAGGCTGTGCAGTCGCTGAATATGAGGGAAAGCATTCTTGGTCCTGAAGCTAGATTGTAATGCGGTCAAATCAGCTGGAAGCGCGACCAAGTCGTTGTTCAAAGCGCTAATTCGTCGAAGAGCACGCAGACTGTTCTCCGTGAACGTGTTCTAGGCTGGCATAAGATGGAATAATATGCAGGCTGCTAGAATGTACCTTTAACTCCGTGACGGACGATACATTTCTCCTCATTGATATATCCGATTGTCGGAGCTCTGGCAAAAGAGTCAAAAACTGTCTAAATGGTGGTAGGAATTCACCTACCTTGTAAGAGCGTCTCGGCGTTGGCGACAGGACCTAGGCAACGATGAGAAAAGCGATATGAGTGAGGTAGGAAATCCGATGATCACTGTGAATGGCGGATACAACTTCCGAAATTTTGCTGTGCAATTCACGAGATTGTTGGTCTAATGCTTCAGCTTCATCCAAAATCCTGATAACGCTTGAGAAAATCGAGAGAATAACCTAGAAGTTACACACCTCGTATCAGAAAGACTTGATCTCACCTCGGCCGCACCCTCCCCAAGATTCTTCATCTTCGTTTCGATTTGATGGAAGCGGTCTCGTAGGTCATCTTTTACTGACATCAACATACGCGCACTGAAGGGCGCAAGCGAAACCTACCATGAGTTCTCCGGCACGAATCCGCCACCTGGCGCATCTTTTCGTTGGAGACATAATCCCCAAGCGTACGTGCGCGGCCACCTGCGTCCATGGCTCGTTGTACTGCAGTCGACATGAACTCGCGGTGAATATGGACGCGCGAGGCGATTTCTAGATCTGCATCGACGCTGGCGATGAGCGTAGCCTGTTTGTCCAATTCGCGATGTGCACCCGCTGCGACGCCATCGAACACATCAGCGACGTTGAGGACATTGAGGTCGAGAGCCGTCGACGCGATCCGTAAAGCGGATTGTTGACACCGCAGTGAATCCAGAGTGCGACTGACTGATTGTTGGTGTGCCTGCGCCGCTCTGTGGTAGGAAGCACCTAACTGCGTCGGCTTGAATGGTGGTGTGGCGGCTATCGTTTCTTTCAAACGGTTACGCGTGTTTTTCAGGTACATAGCGTGAGAGGCGTACCTTCTATTGGCGGTTGCAATGGAGGCCGTAGATGAAGGAGTCTCATCACCTCGTCAAAGTTTTCATCCAAATAGTACTTGTTGAACACAAAGATGGACTATTATGGTGGCCATAAATGAAAATGCACGGTGAGAGCGCAGCATTCAGAGATCCCAAGCCAAAGGACGTACCTGGTCTTGTGCCCCTGCGAGGTCCCGCACATTGTCCGTTCTCAATCTCCGTCCGTCCGAAAGATACGCCAGCACGGCACCCTCCTCGATCCCTACCTCTCTGTGTAGAAATGCTTCGAGGCTTCCCAGCCTACAAAGGTGCTTAGTCGATATGAACAAGATACGGAATGCTTAGGTCTACCTCTCAACGTCCCAAAGAGTGGCACTGGTCTGATCATCCGGTCAGCGATGCAGTCTGTTATCTAGACAATGCATACCTGGAATACTTCCCCATCTTCAGCCCTACATATTTGAATCATTTTAGCGTACGTATGAGGAGGAGGCGAGGTGGTGGTTTGCTGCGAACGGCGCGTGGGGCGCCGGAGCCGCTACCTGTGGTCTTTGGACGCCTGAAAAGGAAACCGGTCAGACGCCCGCTTGCTAGTTGGGTCAAGCCATCATCATGATAACCAGCTGCAACCAACACCTGACCGTCCTGCGTCGTGTGAAGAACAAAAAGAAGTACTTCTGATGCCCTTTTGATGAGAGATAACGAAAGGGGCTCCTAAAAAAACAGCCGGAATGCAACACTGTCTCTGTATTATTTCCCATCTATACTCGGAGTTCGACTTTCAACAGTACAGTTATCCCAATGATATGATGTCTATAAGTCAAGTCGAAAACCACGAGTCCGCGACTAATATTATTAGTCTCGCGTGTATCGATGGGGATCGGCGACTGACGCGTCGCCTTGCGTGACTGGCTCAGTTAACTCACGTGTCGATAGCATTGACACGTCCCTACAACGAATCATGACATCCAAAACCCTCTCAAAATCTGAAAAATCTTACATCCAGACATCTCTACAGGCCCCAGACCCCCTTCGCGGGGATGGCCGTTCCCTTTATCAGTTCCGCGCTGTCACCTTACAAACCGGGATCGCTCCGATCGCAAATGGTAGTGCTCATCTCAATCTCGGTCAGTCCTCCGACGGGAGCACAGGCGGTACCGAAGTTCTCGCCGCTGCAAAACTCGAAGTGGAAGATATAGGACTCGGCAGCGGCGGCGTTGAAGGTGGCAGGATCGCGTGCGTCGTGTCTTGGTGGGTCAGACTTGTCCTTTTTTCATTTTCGGGCGAAAAACTGAAGGGGGGCGAAAGAAAAGTTCTCCAGCTGCTTATTCACACCTCTCGGCGGCAGCACTGGACGATCTGCAACACGACTACAGCACCATTCTAAACGACGTTCTCTCACACGCTTCTTTGCGGCCACCAAACCTCGGTATCGTTCCTGGTCGAAAAGCTTGGCTCCTGACGCTCGACCTCATGGTACTTTCTGATGCGGGAAACGTATACGATGCACTTTTCATGGCCGCACGAGCCGCCCTTTGCGATACTCGCGTGCCTAGAACTAGAGCCGTCGAGTATCGCCCCAATCAGAGGGGGGGAGGGGTGAGAAATGAAAGTGACATGGATATTGACTCTGAACAGCAAAGCGGTCTCGATACAAGACGATCAAAGGCTCTGGCCGCAGACTTTGAACTCGAGGACTCCTGGGACGAGGGAGCTGCGCTAGGCGGTCGAGACGCCTGGCCTGTAAGCGTCACTCTCAATTGGGTACCGTCCTTCCGTTGTGTCTTATCCCCCCCTTCGGCTTCTAACAACTTGATCTACACAAGTTTCCAGGCGTGCACTTCTTGGACGCCACAACCCAAGAGGAGGCCTCCGCGCCCATGCGTCTGATCCTGATATACTCCTTCACCACAGGGTCACCAGCAGCATTGCAAGGGATGCGTTTACTTGGTTCAGGGGAGGTTGATCTCGGCCAGATCGAGTTATTAGTAAAGGTAGGAGTACCAATGCAGTTCTCAGTCACAAATTCAAAATCCTGAGTCACCAATTGTCGCCCGTAGGAAGGAGGAAAGTACGCGCTGGAAATATACACGGCATTGAATAACAAGTTGAAGGACGAAGAACTGCGCCGGACAGAGAAAGCACGACTCAAGTTCTCCGCGGCACGATGAATTTTCGTTTTTGCAAAAGGTTGTGCTGCATGCACACATCCACGAGACGCTTTCTCGAGCGCTATCGCTCGCACTGTGTCGCCGCCTCGGCGCTTCGGGTTCAAAAATGACTCGTTATATTGGACTCGAAATTGTCCTGTATCAGGTTTTTTTTGGCTAGCTTGTTCTCAGCCCAAACACGTAGCTCTCTCATATAATACAGCCATCCGTCGCGTTGTACTAGTCATTGACAAAGCGAGCTGAGTTTCGACGGCGCGTTGACGGATTCCAGACGTTGTGTGAACTGCTTGTAAGGGCACAGGGGCATACGGGGCAATGGGTTGCGCTCTCATAAGCACATTGCAAGTGCTTCTAGATGCACGCCTCGTGGCCACTGTCCAAAATATACATCGTGTCGAACCCCTGTCCTGTCCAAAAGTCTGGGAAATGAGTGATTCCGTTGTGAAGCAAAGATATATTTAGCAGATAGGATTGACTGTGCCATGGGCGCATAACCGCAAAAAATCGCAAACCTGACAGCCTTGCAGGACGCGACTGACAAATAGGTGATGTACAGCGCGGGTGGATATCGAAGTCTCCGAGTGAAGTATCCTAAAATAGTTGTGGCGTGCGGAGTAAGTCTGGCACCGACCCCTTTCCCGAGCTCAAAAAACAAGCACGGCAGGCCAATACTGTAAAGATTAGGGCTTGTAGTGCAGCTGATATTATCTACCTGCCCTAGCCAGTCACTTCGCCAACGGCGCGCCTAACCTTGGCAATACTGGAGTGAAATCCAAGTCTTCCAAAAATAGAGAAAGCCCCAAAAAGGTCATGATAAAAAATGGCACACAATTATGCTTCACGGTAACGGCCCGTTTACGCATATCATTAGAAAATTGATTGTCACGAGGGAAATGAGGCTGTACTGGAACAAAACATGATGTGACAACGAAAACATGAATACAATGGAAATTGTAAGGGCAGTGCACCACCATGTTACATGGCATATCTTCGTTAGGCAGCAATGTGAGCTCATAGATTTTAGACGGTCAATCGAAGGACGTACTTCCTTGTCCACTCTCGCGCAGTCGCCTCATATCGAGCACGATCGGTCTTGTACAAGTGTGCAATGTCGGGAACAAGCGGATCGTCCGGGTTCGGGTCCGTTAACATCGAACAAATCGACAAAAGCACTGAGGGGTAATACAGGTGGCGCAACATTCAGATGGGATGTCCTAGCAACCGGAAGCGGATTGAAAAACGAACCCTTAGAGATCGTGAGCGCTGGCGACCATTGATCCCTCAAGATGTCAAGACAGATCGAGCCATTAGCGTTGATGTTGGGGTGATAAATCTTGGTAGTGAAGCTGACTTTCGGCGGCTTGAAGGGATAGTCCGTCGGGAAGGTAATTGAGAGGAAAAAGACACCGCCAGCGTAAGGAGAATCGCTCTAAGGAAAGGGGATACGAAACTCAAACAGTCAAGTCGACGAAGGCCGATAAACTTACAGGACCCATGATTGTTGCTTGCCATTGGAACATGTTGTCGCCAGTAGGTCCAGCAGAGCAGGAAGATGGAGGATCGCGGCCAAGATCGATCAATTCCTGAAGAGACAAGACATTAGCATCAAGTCAAGCAAGATATACAGATCGGAGCGGGTCATCAAAACACCGGATAGAGACGGGGTAACGGCTCCGCAGTCTAAGGAACATTCGACCAGATACTATACTAACCTTGTTGATGCGCTTGAGTGCCATTGATACAACGAACTGCTAAAGACTGTCTTCGGACGGGAGATGAAAAAGAAGTGAATCAAAAAAAAATGACATGTAATTAATACACAAGGCCGTGAGTGCATGCAAGGGATGGGGTGATGGTTAAAGAGGTGAAGAAGGGGACATAGTATGAGTTACTGGACAGCAGAAAGATAAATTAAAACGGACGTACTAGATGATACAAGTGGTCAACGAGGTAGGAGAGAAGGAGCTGGTGGTGATGGGGATAAAGCTAGGGTTGATTGACCCATCGCACTCTATTTGTACTCTTTGTCAGCTATTTGGCCCACAGCCACAACCACAACCGCCGCTTAACTGCCCAGGGCCCTGGCCGACCTTCCAGACGCCGTTATCCTTCGAGTCAATGTCTGCTGACCACACACGTCTTTTTATAGTTTAAGTATCTCTGCGTGCTCGGTATGGGATCCAAATGTCGACCGGACACTTT
>QLPA01000517.1:0-20981 GCA_003313945.1 Lactifluus pinguis
TGTCAATAATCCGAGGGCATGTGACTAAAAAAAAAAAGTTTGCTTACCTCCGAGAGGAAGTACGATTGGTTTAAAGTCAGGGATCTCACAATAATGCATCCGACCTCCAAACGTATAACGTATACGCAATGACTTGACACATGACGGCGCAGGGTCATAAAACCCCTGCAACCCCGACTGTTAATGGCGAGAAGGCAAAAATCAGAAATAGAAAATCAGTAAACGCCTAAAAGCATGCCTTCGAGCGATGACCAGGAATATAGAGTTGGCTCTTGTAAACAAGGGCCTGGATCGCGACCGTCACATCCACGACAAGCTGTCGGGCATCGGGGTCCGGATCAATTGGCCCGTACGAGGCTTCTAGAATGACTAGACCTTCACAACAACAACTCGCTCAATTCCGCTACGGAAACGATCAAATCGCATGGACATGCCTTCCTTGCTCTTCTCCGTTTGTGTGTGCTTCCGGGCAGTTTCTTTGAGGAGTAATCTGGTTTCCTCAATCTCGCGGTGGATGTTGGACCTCTCTTCCACAAGCTCGCTGCGCTTTTGACGATAGAACCTAAGGCAGTTCAATACACCCACTGGCAACAATTTGATGACAGACGTCTTACTCCGCTCGCTGTTTGCGTCGACGGGGTTTGAGGACAAAATGGTATGCAAGCATAAACGCAGCAGAAGGTAGGGAGGCGGTCAGGTATGCCAATCTTCTATCGCCGCCCTCAGCAAGGACAATCGGCAGCACTAGTCGCTGACCACCATAGGCAAGACTACACTTATTCCATCAACCGAATGTTCGGAAATTAAACAAACTCACGTACTTTAACGTTAACTCCACACCCGCGGCGTTGAAGCCGATCGTAGTCGTGACACCCGCCTGTTCATCGCCCCACGTCCCAGTGAGTACCCACCCAAGACCAGCGAGTGAAAGTTGGATTGCGATTGATGCCTGAGCGGCCAGTTCGGGGAGCACCATTCCCCATTCTGTCCTTAGACTTGTTCCCAATCCCGCTAGAATGATCCCGTAAGACCACTGCCTCACACCGGTACCGAAACCCGTCCAGGACCCTAAATTTGTCTGGAATTCTTCCCCGTCGGCATACAGAGGATCTTTCTGAGCTCCGAACCTATGAGGTGAGATAATGTTGATCGAGAAGTGAGGTTGATTTCCAGTATGACAGGTGAGGACGCCTTGTGTCATAGAATCCTTAAACAGACGACGGGAATGGGTTACGGTAATCGGCGGAAGGACGGGTGCAAAGGAAGGGGATAACGAAGTCTGGACCACGTAGGTACCCTCTTCACTCTGATATCGAGCCTTCATCAGGACGAAATGTCCCCGAAGCAGACCTGCCGTAGCCTAATGCCGGCACTTTGTCAATACGTCCACTTCTAGGAGTGCCCGAGAAGCTCACCTCGAAATTGATTCGGGGAGAATACTGATGTTTTACCGTCCCGAGCAAGTTGCTCATTCCTGATTTTCCAGAAACCGCACGGGATGTTAATATCAATCTCGTCTTGTCATGGATTACCCTCTGAAAACCGAGTAAGATGGCGCAACGTGCGCAGGCGAGGTCCAGGAGAGATTACCTGACAGCTGTGTTTCAGAACGAACGAAGATATTCCAACTCCCTGAAGTCGCGCGTTGAGGTTTTGCACATTCTCACGCAGGGATGGTGAGACATGGTATCCTCGATCACTGAAAAGGCTACTGGCGTTGACTCCGATTACTAGACGGCCCTGGGGGCGAAGTAAGTCTTCTAGTCTCTGCGCTTCAAGTTCCCATTTCGAGCGATTCAGGATCTTCAACAGCTGTTTCCACGATGAGAAACGGAAACAACTAGGGAGATTTTAGAGCACCTCATCTCTGGATTTGGACCGAAGCTCTGGCGACCATTTCATACGCGTTCCTTCGAAACCTGAGATGAACGATGTCAAAACACGACTGAACTAAATATTCAGCGCGCCGTACCATAGATATCGTATACCGTTCTGCAATAATGTCACGAAGGAACCAAACGTGAGAGTATATGATAGCAATACCTTAGGAATGGATCAGATAACACTGAAAGCCGGATTCAGAGACATAGGTCTGGTCGAATTTCTGAACGCGGGTCATACCTTCATATGCTTTCTGAATCTCCAGGAAACGCTTGGACGCGGTATCTTTTTGAGATTCTTCTCGCTGCTTGTCTGGGTGGAATGAGACCGACAAGGACTTGTATCTCTCCCTAACTTCTTCTGCTGAAGCAGAGTCTGGAAGGTTGAGAACTGAACTGGGCTTCCATAAACAAGAGGGCAGAGGAAGAAACACAGTGACTGACTATAGGAAACCCCACTGGTTGAAAGGATCCCCGTTTTCTTGAGAAGTCTCGCCGTGCCTCTTGGACTGGCTGCTCATCCGGTGTCGCTGGCACGAAGAGGAGGAGGCTCTGTCCACGTGTCGACCTGTCGCCAGAGTTCGGGAACGTCCGAATCACGTAATCAACTTTGAGAAACTGGTTCTCTGCCCAAGCATCCAACACCACGCGTTCGTGGAACGGATAACGCCACGCAAGAGGGTACAACCATGTGTCCTGGAGTTGGGCCTGTTATTCGAGTGGCGCGGCAATATCCGGCTCCCTGTTGAACCCTCGCGGCAATGATTGTGACAGGCAAATACTAATTCGCGCTAGATCTTTTCAGGACTATCGGTATGGATTCACAATGATTCGGCGCTCACGCTACAGTCATTCAAAGTGAAACGCCCAACGGTCGCGAGGTCGATCAAAGTCCATGCGAACAGATATGATTTGTATTTCAAGTTGAATCCCGACCTAAATGAACGAGAGGACACTAAATCCGGCTTGTCGTACCGCTGCGTCGTTCCTTTATGGGTACGATGTACGCGAGATATAATGGCATATTGTCACCGAGAGGTGCGAGCTCACACTACATACGGGCTCCTCCAACTCGGGGGATTGAACTCCCAAATCGCGAGCTTCTGCTTCCCGGTACATATGGACGAGAGGTCGGATGACATTTTAGGGATATATCCGAGTTACCACTTGCATGTACCGTGTCTCACAGGTTGGATAGCACCAAGCCTGGCAAGCTTTGGCCTTCGCCCAAACCTACTTGATCTCCGATATACTCGGGGACAAAGGCTAGATGCAGCGAGAAGCGAGATGAGAGGGGTGAGGTGATTGGTATTTCTGGAAATGTCACTGTGATCGCGCGGCAGCCTGTAACCGGCCGCTACCATAATAACCATCAAAGTCCATCACGATGACGGCACTAACGGTAGAAAAAAAACTCCCAGCGGATGTGGCGAACGGGTGATTGGACTTGCAGCTCTGGGCCGAAGGACCGGGCCTAATGATTACTTCCGACGATGTCTATCGTAATTTGCTGCCAGATAGAACGACAAGGAGGGCGATCGTCTCAAATTTCCTGTCATTTCAACTAATTTCCCAGGAACATAACGTGTATGGAGATATCGAAGGTTGGGTGTTGAAGCTCCGAGGTGTCCGCTTAGAAGTCGCCTACCGACACCGTGGCGAGTCGGACGATCATAAAGGCATCGTATGTAAGCGTTCATGAGAGTACCGAATGATTGCATAGACCAGGTCATACGATATAACAAAGGTTGCAAAAACTGGTACTACAGACACAGTTTATGGCCGAGTAACAGTGAGGTCGTCGCGTCGCGCTATCGCAACGATACAAGTGAGTACTATGGTGAGACAACTTGAAAGTGTTACAATTGGGAAGCACTGGCGTGATCCAGGACTTGGACGAGGCTGAAGTAAAATAATATGATCCTCATAGATCGACATTGACGGAGGATTTGTCTTCATGTCTCGGCTTCTGACGGATAGGTCAAGTCTGCAGGCGTAGATCTGTGCGGGTTTCGCAGATGGGCGGGTAATTATGAATGGAAAGTGGGTAAGTGTGGCGTAACAATGTGGATGTACCGGTCAACTCATCTCAGTCCTTGACTTCGCTGTCACATGGAGATACGCAGTCTGGAAAGGTGCGTTTACCGCTAGAATAGTTTGCCACCGAAACCCCGTCCTATAATCGGCTTGCTCCAAGGCAAACAGGAGCGCAACGGTGGTTCACAACTGCGTACCGGCTATATTGATAACTCAAAAATGTTGCGGGGTGAGATACCCCATCAAGGACTAGGCGACTAACTTAGGCCTCTCACAAGTCACGGGCCAGAACCAATCCATAACTCTGAAGGCTTCTCCGAGGCCAGGCACGGGAGTGTACCAGGTAGGTCATGAGAAAAGGATGCAGAACACGGCATTGCAGCACCCTTGCGCTTGTCAATTGGTGGAAACAAAGTCTGCGGCGTTGGTGTGAGTTGCATACGTCCGCCGCTATATCGGAGATATTAGATAGGCCCCTCATTGGAAAACGTACTTAACCTATGGGGTGGAGGGGGGAACACCATGTGCTAAAGCGACCGAGGGGCCTAACTAAAGCTAAGTCATTTCATTTTAAAGTTGTACGTTAGCTCCCCAATCACCAACACCCAGGGTCAACCCCATTCTTAGTAGAGACGACCTTCTCGTCTGGAAAATAAAGCTTCGTGACCTCACGAAACAGTCAGATGTCGAGCCCCAAATTGTGATGTTTCCAGTAGTAGCAATAACAAGGTACCTGCGGGAAGAACAAACGAGGGTAACGGCCGAGTATGGCAAACCTGGCTCGAAGTATCTTTGAATCTGTACAAGACTGCCGTAATGGGTGCCCCACTCTCCACTGGTTTGATAGAAGCAAGGAGTAGTAACAGGGATCTGCGCCGGCCAGAATAGCATCAAAGCATACTTTACAGCTGAAACGTCATCATACGGTAGCGGGTTTGTGAGCAGTTGAGTTCCAACCGCTGAATTTCGGAGGCTGCCCAGTCTGTAGATTACGGGAGTTCTATAAAAAGGAACGGAGCCAAGGAAGCGACGCTTTGAGCCCATCAAGTCCGGCCCGGTTCACGCTTCACCCCGCTTGAGATCACTCCAGTCGCTGGCGACCGCCCAAAAGCCAAAAGTGCATTCATTCAGGGCCTCAAGACAAGTTAGAAGGTTGCCCTACATTTGGATAGGGTAACAGAACCCGCATATAGCCGACTCCTTGTGACCATGGGTCGTTTAAACTTTTCAATTGACGAAGCCTCGTTGCTAAAGGCGTACAGAATCTCCTCACTGGCCCCAACGTGAGTACGAGAACAGTTGCTTCTTGTATTCAGAACTGAAAGGAGATCTGATACTAGGAAATGGGAGGATGTCGACCACGAAGACTCGCTTGCTGGACAACTTGCTGGACCCAGTGGAAGCGTGGAAGGTGAAGGTGATCCCCTTAACCTTGGGGCATCCGTTGAGTGCGTCCGTCCGTCCGTCCATTATTGAAGTGGTTTATCTGAGGACTTTCTTCTCAACGACAGTGTGGGAGACATGGACTTGGAATCTCGTTCGTCCACACCTCACATGTCTTTGCGATATACGTAACTAACTTTTGAGCAGGCGCTGCCATTCTCCTCACATCAAAATCTTTCGACCCAAAAGCTTTCTTGTCCGTGGTACACCCAAATGCCACATACCAGGATTTGGCCGCGGGCGTAGCACACCTACGAAGCTCCATTGATTCGCGCTCAGAGGCAATCCGAATTTTGGTTGAGGACAATTTCGACAAGTTCGTGGCAGTCAAAGCATCCACCGATGGTGAGTAAAGTGCACCAAACATCAACTTCCTGAGTTATTTTTAACTTGGCGTAGCTTTGCATGCCGAAATGCGTGAGGGACTGCTGTCAGGGTCCGGTGATTACGCCTCGAGACCCCTACGGGACCACCTAAAGCGTACGTGTCACAAATTCGTCTTCCACTATGTCCGCCAACTTCTCCACAGAGGCGGCGGTGAAAGCTGACCAGGTATTCTTACCTGTTCTGGAGAACGCAAGCAAAGCACATAAGCTAAGGACGACACTTGGAGTATTCGAAAGATCAAAATTCTTTTTCAACCTTCCTGTGTCGTTGATAGAGTCGGTTGAAGCTGTGCGTTGTACCTTTTCTTCTCGTCATCTCTCTGACTTTGATGTAGGGCCGGTATGAAGCAGCGTTGCGAGACTACAAGAAAGGGAAATTTATGATGGAATCCCGTGCTGGGCAGCTACTTCCAATCAGTGCCCCGAAAGACAGCCGGAGTGCTGTAGTTGCTGAACAACAACAGAGACGGATTCTCGACAAGGTGTGGGGTACCGTCGAGAAGGCGATGGGCGAGATGCGTACTCTATTGCTTAGCCAGTTACAAGAACCGGGGCGCCCTATAGAAGAGCAAGCGAAGACTATTGAGCTAGTCACCCCTATCCATACTCTTGAAGGCTCTGCATTGACCATGCATTAGGATCCTTTTAGAGCTCAGTATGCCAGAAGATCCCGTGTGGACCTACTTTGATGCCCAACACAAGTTCATCCTGGACCAGATGAAGAAAACATATCAGGCGGCCGTAGATGTTGTTCAACGCATGTCTTTAGGGATTTGTGTTTTTCCTTGGCTGATTCGGTAGCTCAGGCAAGCGAGTCGCAAGTGCGGCGTCGTCTCCGGGGTCTGGATCCCTCAAACCCCACATCGCCGCTCAACTGAGGACGTGCATCGCCGCTTTGAAAGCCGGAAAGCAGGAACAAGTTATACGTACGGCTGTCCTGCTTGGGTCCTTGTCCTTCAGATTTCATATTCCTTTTTTTTCACAGCGCAATCTGGTAGTCATGAAGTCTGGAAAGCTATATTTGACCTTGTGAAGAATGTTTCAGAAGTGATGATGTCCGCCCTCCCGAACTTTTGGAAGATCGCGAAAGGGTTTCTCGATGGCAAGTACAGGAAGGTGTGACGTTCTTTCTCTCTCGACCGTACTTCTATTTACTCTTGCCATAGAATGGGGCCGTGATAAGCTCCCGACGAAGTCCATCACAAGTTCGGACAATGGCCCTCGAGGTCATCAAGTTTTACGTAACTCTTATCTCCGAGTTCTTCGTCTTCTCGGACATGGCAGTGACGGCCTCGTCACCGACAGAGAATAGCTCTACGCCACTCTTGCCAGATGACTCGAATTCCCTCACTACTGCATTTTATCTCAGGAAGATCCTGACGGAGATTCAAGATAATGTAAATGAGATCAACTCCATGGAAATATCAAGTGAAATGAGCACTAGCCTAAAAGGTTTGTTGGATAGCGCAAAATGGGGATTTGAAGATGTGTTGACGCACGCTTGGCTCAGGGGTATGTTCACGTGGGCTCATTGATCCGTACTCTCTGATCTCGTCTTAGATGCGCGTTCGTTTTACTACCTAGAGACTTGGGCGCTATCCTCATCAGAACCTCACACAACTGAATATCTGTCCGATGTTCAATTCTTCCAACGGCAGGTCACCACGTGGGCCTTTAAATTTGCCAGCGGTGCAGAAGCATCTTCTCGGCTCGCAAAGCGTCCGATTCCCAACGAATTTGTGATGAAGATTACCAAAGCGTTTTTGGATGCCACTTATGCCTTCTTGGACGGTCTTGTTTTGCTTGTGGAAGAAGGTTCACCCCTTGCTGATGTAGATAATTTTCCTGGGGCTGGTGCCATCGATGCCGGCACTACAGGAAGACTCGACACATCGAATGTGGTAAGCTACTACAATTACTCGTTATAGGCGCCATCCACGCTCACGGTAAATTTTTGTGTAAGGACACGCGCACGCTTCTCGTTATCTCTAATTTCGTATACCTGAAGCGAGGACTTATTCCGAGTATGATCAATCAGCTCGAGAGCGCACTTAATATCACCGTTGATACCGACAAAGCGGTGAGGGACCGTTTCCCTGTTTCATTTCTTGCTTCTCCGTTGCGGAGCAGCTTACCATTGTTCTATCTATACAGACATTGATGACAGTTGTGGAGCAACTCGATCGAACGCTCTTTGAAAAATATCTCAACCCAAAGGTCGCAATCGCGACTGGAAAATTACGCTATGGGATTCTAGATCCAGCAATGGACTGGTACGAGACGCCACAGCCCGCAGGTGAGAGCATGTGGGTCCATGCGATGCTTTCAGCACACGTTGACAGCGGGTGAATGACAATGGCAGAGATCCGACCGTACGTGTTTGAGACTTTGATGTACCTGGTCGGCGTACACGCGCAAGTCAGTGACATTGCTCCACCGCTCCTCGATCGGACTCTCAATGCGCTCGTGGAAAGTTTGGTCGAGGAGGCTCTGCGGTGTTTCAAGCAGGTTAAGCGCTTCGGGATGGGTGGCATGCTTCGCGTGGGTTTTGGTTTTTTCATAAATTTTTTTTTTTACCCCTGTGGGGTTGATGCTGATAAGGGTTGCACACATGTGCTTCAACAGGCCACACTGGAGATAGAGTTCATGCACCAGACGCTCTCACGCTATGTCACGTCCAACACGGCAAAGATGCTCTCTGATCTGTACACCAAGATTTCACAGGCGTATGCGCGTCGTCCAGGTGACGAGAATTTGCAGAGCAATCTTGATGGGGTGAAACGTATTCTAAGCGAGACTCGTCGGAGAACCGGTATCGAATTCTTGTGCTTCCGCGTGACAAAGGAGAAGGGTGCGGGGGCAGGGGAGAAGACAGAGAGGAGGGAGAAGAGGGAACGTACGAGGACGAATGCCAGTGCGAGTTCTCGTGAGCCACGTGTCAGCTGATGGTTACACACAAGTCTGTAATACCATGCACAAGTATACCCGCGGTTCGAAACATGCAGACTAGATAGACCTGCATAGTGGATAGAAAAACAGGACGGTATACGAGAATGAGAGGCTATCCGCTCAGGGTATCAAGTCATGCAAAGAGGTCGACGACGATGGTAATTATTCCAAGTACTTTTATGTCAAAGTCAGGAGCAGAGACTACAAGAAAGAGTAGAATAGGCAACTTACTAATCTCTATCGCAATAAGGACAATGACGATCTGCTCGAGTCGTTCCGAGTGTCGACTGGATACCGACTCCTTCAGGAGACGCAGCATGTCCTGTAATACCTCGACGCGTGTATTGAGTAGGTTGATGCGTTGAGGGATCTCGAGATAACTTCGTGCTGCCTCGTAAAGCGGTCGCAAATCGGGGTACGACTGGGGAGATCGTCAGTGGACGGTGATAAGTCTGCGCCTGCACAAAGAAGACACTTACCCAGAACACGTCGGGTGAATCCAGGACAGAACCGACGGCAGCGATGTTGGTCCGTAGGAGGAAGACCTCTCCCATCTTGCGCATGATCTCTTTTTTTTAAAGAAAAAAAAACAAAGCAGAAAAAAAATTCAACAAAGGTTTGGCCAAGAGCAGGGGCAGGACCCAACCTTTGTGAGGTAGGCCTATTTTTCCCGTCTCGCTGATGATCTCGGGATAGTGTTTGGTCGCCTCTACGGTGGTAGAGATCAACTCTTCGAACTTTGAAGAGTTAATATTAGACTTTGACGAAACAAAAATGTACCTGAAGGGGGGGAGGGGGAGAGAACTGACCAGGGAAATCTTTACGGACTGCGAGAGGGCGTGTGATAATGACAACTTTGTCCTGGGGAGCCCATTAGCCACGGATGTTGACGCGACGATGCAGAGGCATCCTCACTCACATATAACTCGAGCCCTTGCGCAACGTGATCACGTCATTATATATTCTGCTGTAGTTCGCATAGTAAAAGTTGAGGTCTTCCATCTCGACATCTTGCGATGCTACCCACACAATTCAAAATCACGACACTTGTGCAAAAAACCAAAAATAAAAAATAAAAACATACCAAGCTTTTCCACCTCAAAGCGCTTCCTGGAATAAAAAGGTTCGGTTGAGGGGCACGAACGAGGCGGCACAAGACTCACAAGGACGACAGAAAGCGTTTCTCCTGCTGCTCCGTCATGCCCCAAATGACCACGGTCCCATACGAAAACAAAAAGATCTCTGCTTCGCCAATGCTCGTCGTGTCCCACTTGCTGCTCCCCTTTCGCTTCGTCGCCGGTGGCGCGACCCCCGCCACCGTATCCGACGTGGCGAGTTCGGGAACGCCGAGCAGATCGCCCGTCGTGGTGCCAGCGTGTGAGGTCAGGTCGGAAGACTCGACGGCGGTAGCCGCGGTGGTCTCCCCATCCGACCCCGCACTGCGCCACCGGACAGATGGCGTAGTCCCTGTGCCTCCGCGTCCTCCTCCACCTCCACCTGGCCCTCGACCTGCGGTGGGCGGATTGTTGTCCCCATTGGTCGCGGCGGTAGGCGGTTGTTCTGCGGGACCGTACGAGTAGGTCGTGTATATAACTTCGTCGATCTTGCGTGGGTTGGTGTGATACGCGGTGCGCCGCGCGTTGAAGAACCTCATGAGATCGTCGAAACGGTAAGAACTGCCGGTGTACACATGCATAAATCAGCACAACATGGCCCCCACCCAAAACAGAATGGAAGATATGATGATAAGGGGCCCAGGAAGGAGTAAAGATCAAGAATTTCGGATAACCAAGGCAAATTGCTGTCAGCCTGAACACTGGCACTTACCCAGCGGTCGCGTAGGCCGTCACGCGGGGAAGCGACTTTGCCTTCTTCTTCGTAAGCCGCAGTGCATCGCGCCGCGCAGTCCCCGCGGGCATGCGCGCGATCTGGTTGTATGCCTACCGAGGGTCGTGGGTGTGTACAGTATGAGCAAACATATGCGCAGTCAAATGTGAGCATTAACGCACATCGACGTCCTCTGTCTCGTCTTCATCTGGACCACCATCCCCATCGTCATCGTCACTGTCTCCCGTCGCACCGGAACCCTCGCTACTTTGGGCGGGCGCAAGGAGTGCACGCTTTGTGGGGACGGGGCCTGGTTCTGGCTGTTCTGGGAGGACCTTGAGCTTTCCTGAGACTTTTGTAGAACGGTTAGCACGGCGATGTTTTGAATCGTCTGGGGGGTCACGTTGAGTTGTTGCTGACATGCTCAAATGAATGACGACCACAGTACCTTTGACCGCCACTTGCCAGCTCTTTTCCAACCCCTGACCACTCTCGGTCCGTTACGGTCCGATCCTTCATAGATAACACTTAATTAAGCATCTACTACACCCTTTGGCCCACACCCTTTGGCCCTAGCAATACTTCGAGCTCCTTCACCCGCCGTTCCCATCGCTCAACTTCCTTCAGCTTACTCTGCAACAACCCAATCTCGCGGTCAATTCCTATCCGTACTTCATCCGTCCCTATGCGAGCAAGCGTCCAACTGCCCCTTCCATCGCCCGACAACGTGAGAAGTTGGGTATGATACTTTGCCAATGATGGGCTAGATGGAAACAGCCATCAGAAAGGAGAAAAGGTACAAGCAAAGGGATAAGAGGGGCATACCGAAGGGATACCGTGATAAGAGTGATTCCAAGAGATTTGGCATGCTCGTACATCTGCCCTTCGACGTCACTTGACACAGCACTTGTGCATTCTGCGATTCAGTCTCAGACCGTTAGGAGTTGCATACAACTCGAAAAACAGAGGGGTTCGCTCACCATCAAGTATGGCAAATTTGGGCTGGTGATAAAATACTCTTGCCATTGCCATCTAACCACAAATGATCAGAATCGCAAGCCAGCAGAGATAGGAGAAGGATTCATTCACCCGCTGCTTCTCACCGCCGCTCAACACATCTCTCCACTCCTTCCGCGTCGTCCAGCCTCCCTCTCTTTTGGGTAAGTACGCTAGATGTACCGCCTCGAGGATCTCCATCAGGTCCTCCTTCGTCCGTCCCGACTGCACGAACTGTGGGTATGTGTGGGGGTATATTATTCTTTTAAACGTTAGCAGTCAGCCGTGGAGATAGATAGACTTGCTACACGTACTGTTCGAGCAGGGAACCGGTCACCATATACGCTCGTTGAGGCACTACGAACACCTCTCCCCGTCCTAGCCGCTGAATCTTACCCTCACCCTCATTTCCTGGAGCCCATAAACCTGCCAGTACGCGCGCCACTGCAGTTTTCCCGACACCATTTGAACCTGTGATCATAAGGTGCTCCCCTTCACAGAGGGATAGACTTAACGCCTTGACTAATGGAGCATCGCGTGCGCCAGAAGCAGGAATGGAAACATCCACATTGTCCAGGGAGATACGAGGATTGACGCTATCCACTGGAGACGCCGTAGGGAGAGACGGGAGGTTGTGAAGGGCTGAGAGAAGCGAATAAATGCGCGTTGTGAGGCCTGCAAGTTCAAGAAAATCCTTATAGGCATACATCAAACGCCCACCGGCGTCAGCGAGAGACAGGAGCAAGCGACGAGAAGAGATATAATCTGCAAAGTATACATGTTACAATCACTCATACTACTTGGAAAAATACGCACTCTCAGTACGATCGGCCACAGCGTCGCTGGCTTTCGACACGGCAGCTTGTGGACCTGCCTGCACGCCGACGGAACGCTGAGGCGTGAAGATAACGGGGATGGAAATGAGACAATAGCCCGCGGCTGACCAGAGGTACTTGATCACGTAGTCTTCCGTCCACTCATAGGCGATACGGATCTACGAGGGATCAGATCGCGTGAGATCAAACGGAGCAAGAGGGAAATGGGTACCTTGAAGATGGAGTTGACGTGCTTGATCAAGCGCAAGTATGCTCTCCACAGAATATCCCGCTCGCGTTTTCCACCATCGTAAAAACTGAGAAGATATATGAGTACGCCTCGACAAACATAGATGATGGGACTATACTTACGCAACCTCCTCCGCGTCTCTCCCCACGCGGGCGACACCAGCTCTATACTCTCCTTCCAAGTGCGCCTCAACAGCGGCGAGCCTTCCAAAGGCGGGTGTGACGGCTCGCAAAATTCGCGCAGTGACATAATAGTTGAGGAAAAGAGCTGCCGTGCCTTTGACTCCGAGGGAGCGTGAGAGTTGCGAGGTAAACAAGATTATGTCAAGGAGAGGCTTTAGAATATTCCCGCTAGATGGCTCAGGACGGGAGGAATAGATAGAAGGGATGAGAGGGTACACACTATAAACCGGAGAGGCTATCAGCCCAGCTGGCAACATCGGCCGTGATATACTGATCAACACCGTCAATGCCGCCTTGGCCGGAAATGCGATAGTAGCGTAGGTGAGGGTGGGAAGAGAGGTAGAGGTCAAGGGTATAGCGGGTTAGGCGAGTACGAAGACGGAGTGAGAGACGAGATTGGAGATGTCGAATCTATCAAAGGATGTGAGCTGTTCAGTCGGAACGGTGCATGTAGGCAAAGGACAGCACCATTGAATTCGTGTATATGCTGGGAATTGCGAGCAAAAACCATAGCACGAGGCCACGAAGGAAGCCACGGCCATCTGCACTAACCTAGGTGGATGTCAGAACGATGTTACACTCAAAGGAGGGAGAATGGCGACGGACCAAGGCTTTGACGATCTTACCGTCGAGTTTGGCAACGCCCACGCTGAGGACCGTACGAAGGACAAGAAAGGTGCTATGAACGAGGACGACGCCGACTTCGGAGCAACGATAAGAGGGAAAAGTGATACGCAAAATAGCGAGGAGTTGGCGAAGGAAAGCGCGGTCAACATTGGGCTTGTGCTGTGTAGCCTGAGGGAGGAGTGGAAAGTGCTGCCTATGCGACGAGAAGAGGAGGTCGGAAGTGGGATGTATTGGGACCTGGTGGAGCAACGACGGGGTGAGCAACAAGTTATTCGATATGCATGCTTACCTTTGAGATGCTGTTTCTGAACGGAACAAGCAACTGTCTCGTCCCGCCTGGCTCTTGGACATAGAGTTGTTGTAATGCCTGTGCAAGCTCCGACGGGCTCAAGTTTTTTTTAAAGCTAACCTGGAAAAGTTTATGAACAATTTCTCTTGGACCAGTAATAACGCGACGGCGAAGGAGCAATAAAAGGGAGACAAGGACGAGTAGATGAGGCTTTGAAGCCATCAAGAGGGACAAAGCGCGCGTCACTGTCAAATTCACATGTTTTTTGTGTTTTTTTGGAGATTAATCTTATCAATTCACGTGATTTGACGCGCACGCGTTTAATTATTTAGACTTGTTTATGCAGGTTGAAGAAACGGCCGAGACCAAAAAAGGTAAAATGGGTCAAGCGCTCGCTCTCAGTTGGTCTCGTCTCTCTCATCTCTTTCTCTCTCTTTATTATTTCCATCATGGCTTCAAACATACCTGTAACCTCTTTTTAAAAT
Source organism: Lactifluus pinguis (assembly GCA_003313945.1). Taxonomy (NCBI): domain Eukaryota; kingdom Fungi; phylum Basidiomycota; class Agaricomycetes; order Russulales; family Russulaceae; genus Lactifluus; species Lactifluus pinguis. Next base: position 14,167 of record QLPA01000517.1, read on the forward strand.
TCACACTCTCTATATCACTCACTCACTCTTCCTTTAGACACGCCGTGTAACTAGAACGACTCGCACATCTGTCCTCAAAGATGAAAACGCGAATGCAAATGCAAATCTGCGTTCTCGCATAGTCACTCGTTCTAAACCCCCATCATCCTCAAACCCGACCACTCAGTCTTCTGTCTTTACCCGTGTCACTGGCACCGCAGCATCTACTCGTTCAAAACCGGTCGCTAAGGATCCTCAACTAGAGGACCCTGCCCAAGGCAAACGCAAACGTCCTACATTAGGCGAAGTCGTTGTCAACAAGCCGAAGGTTCGGGGTACTACCGCAGATAAAGGCAAGGGGAAAGAGCTTGCAATGGCTGCACCCGCACCCCCAACCAAGTTCGCTGGTGTGGTCATCAAGTCTAAGCCTGCTGCTACTACTGCTGCACCTCTCTCACGTCAAGCTCTCCGCACGGTGACCGCACCGCCTCGACGCCCTGACCCAGCCCCCAAACGGACCACTCGTTCGTCGGTTGCTACGAACCACGTTCTCACTTCTGCCAAGGAGGAACAAAAAGCAGCTCTTCATGTGGACGCTATGGCCATCGACCCTCCCGACCTTCATGTTCCTCCACGTCATGTTAATGGTCCTTCTCGTAAACCCGGATCTGTAGCAACCACGGCCCGGCAGACTTCCATCAAAGAAGATGTGCCTAATCGAGATGAGACAGAGGTCGAGGCGAATCGTATATTCAAGAAGCGGCGAACTTCGTCTGAGGATCCCGAGCCTCATGAAAACCAAGTTGAAGTGGACATCGACGCCGAGGATCAGACCCGCGGAATCGCAGAGAGGGAGTTGCAGAAACATCTTCATGACCTCGAACGCGAAGTAGAAGCGGATCCCAATGGAACTGAATGGGAAGACTTGGATGCTGAGGATGCTGATGACCCCATGATGGTTAGCGAATACGTCAATGAAATATTTGACTACCTCAAGGTTGCCGAGGTATCCTTCCTTGTTCCACTTTGTGATATATATATTTGCTAAACAAGCACTTCTTGACAGCAAACTACCCTTCCCAATCCAAACTACATGGATAGCCAGAAGGACCTGGCGTGGAAGATGCGCGGCATCCTAACCGACTGGTTGATTCAGGTCCACACGCGCTTCCGTCTACTTCCAGAGACGCTCTACTTTACCGTGAACATTATCGACCGCTTTCTCTCTGCACGTGTTGTGTCTCTTGCCAAGCTACAACTGGTTGGAATCACGTGCATGTTTCTCGCTGCCAAAGTTGAGGAAATCGTGGCGCCCTCTGCGATCAACTTTCTCTACTGCGCCGACTCCTCGTATACAGAGGCTGAGATCCTTCAGGCCGAGAAGTACATCCTCAAAACGCTTGAGTGGAACATGAGTTACCCAAACCCAATTCATTTTCTTCGCCGCGTCAGCAAGGCGGACGAGTACAATGTCCAAGCGCGCACAGTCGCCAAGTATTTTTTGGAGATAGAGTGTGTAGAGTGGAGACTGATCGCGGCTCCACCGTCTCTCTTGGCTGCAGCATCCATGTGGCTAGCTCGCTTCGTGCTCGGGAAAGAGGACTGGGTATGTCACCTAATAGTAGTATCTTTGAATCGCACGATAGAGTTGACGTTGACTGGGTCCAGACGCCAAACTTGGCGCACTATTCTTCGTATGCCGAGAGTGCGATACTTCCGACAGCCAATCTGATGCTCAACTACATCCTGAAGCCAATCCGACACCCGTCATTCTTCAAAAAGTACGCAGCGAAGAAGTTTATGAAGGTACTCAACTTGCCTCATCTTGTCGAGCTGTGTTCACTCAGTTGCGTGTTCCTAGGCAAGTACGTACGTGCGTTCGTGGGCCCTCGAGCGGTGGCCAGAGAATACCCAAGTCAACCTGGCCGAGGAGCTCCCTTCGCTCAAGGCCCTTATTCGCGCGCAGCGTGAGCGGGCGATTGCAGCTGGCATCGACCCAGACGCGATCAATATAATGGAGGAAGGCGGGCTGCAGGCTCAGTCATAGCCTCTTGACCTCCACGCGTCAGTCAATCAAATTCAATTTTTCTGTTGATCTGTCAATATAACCCGCAATCTCCGTCCAATCGACCCTCGTCAATGAATGTACAAAGGTTTTCTACCAATGCAACACCTCGCCTTCGAAACGCATGTATCCACCACACGTCTACATGTCCTTCGCAATGTTTATGGCATTCACATATATTTACTCGGTGTCATCCTCACCCTTTCCACCCAAGTGCAATTCGCATAACAGTTATTCCCTTGTGCATATTGTCGTGCAACGTCATTGTTACCGCTCTGCTTCACTTGCTGTCGGTTTCCTAGCTAAGTGTTGAGCACTGCTCATGATCACCTGTTTTGATGCGTCGGCACGCTTTCCCCATGCTGTTTGCATTTGCACGTATATTTCTAACCCTGCTGTCACAACTTATTCCCGGCGATTCCTGCACTACATACTATGGCATACTACACAGACAGCTAGCGATACCATTTGCATGCAATGAATGATTTGTGTCTATGATATGGTGTGACAGTCACGGATGTGACATTGTATAATCTTCCACGTCCACACTCGCACCTGGAACTGGCACAACACAAACGCGTCTCGCTATGGTGCGTCCCCCGAGAATACTCATTCAAAACACTATCATTATATGCCTTTTCTTAGGCACCTTCAGACCCAATACCTATAGAAACTGCTCATGAGGACATGATCGTACGTACGCGTCAACGGCTCAACTGTTCCCGTTAATGTCGAGAACACATCTCTCTCTAGCACGACGCGCAGCTGGATTACTATGGCAAACGCCTTGCGACATGCTCCTCGGATCGTTCCGTTAAGGTCTTTGATGTGGTAGATGGCGAGCCCCAACGCGGCGTAGGTCAAACACTTAAAGGGTAAAACATCCCGCTTTCTTCGCACCCTTTTTGGGGTACTCAAAATCTTCATTTGTGACGGCAGACACGCGGGTCCCGTGTGGCAAGTCGCTTGGGCGCATCCAAAGTTTGGCCATATACTCGCATCGTGCTCGTACGATGGAAAAGTGATCATTTGGAAGGAACAACAACCCGCCAATGCCGGCTGGGCCAAAATCAAAGAGCACTCGCTGCACACCGCATCTGGTACGTTTCCCTTCCTTCCCCCCCCTTCCTCCTTTCCCAATCTCTCGCCGTTTGCGTAAATTCATCATCCAACGGTTCCACTAACAAAAAGACTCGTTCTGTACCCACCAGTCAACTCGGTCTCGTGGGCTCCCCACGAACTCGGCGCTATCCTCGCCTGCGCCTCGTCGGACGGCAAAATCTCCGTTCTCACTTTCAAAGGTACCGTACTACTACTTTCTCCTGTACAAAAACGATACTCTTTTGAATCTGACGAACGCACAGATGATGGACAGTGGGGTGCGGACGTGTTTGAGGCCCACGCCATCGGATGCAATGCCGTCTCGTGGGCGCCGGCGGCTCGAGCTGGCTCGCTGCTGGCACCTAGCACTGGCGGTGCTCGCGCCACGCCCGTGAAACGATTCGCCAGTGCTGGATGCGACAACATCGTCAAAATCTGGAGCTTCTCCGAAGAGACGCAAACTTGGGTGGAGGAAGACGTGCTGGAGGGCCACACTGACTGGGTGCGCGACGTCGCCTGGGCGCCCAACATCGGACTGCCGCGTTCCTACATCGCGACTGCATCGCAGGTACGGACTTGTTTCTTTCCATTTTTAAAAACCCCTTCCTCCTGTTGTTGTGATGGATATATATGCTGACGTGGCATGGTGGTGGTGGGTAGGACAAGACTGTACTCGTGTGGACAAAAGACACGCCGGCTGCGTCGTGGGTCAGGACCGCGCTCGACCCGTCTGTGAGCGCAGCCCCAGGTGTTGGTGCTACGCCGGGAAAGTTCCCAGACGTCGTGTGGCGCGTCTCATGGAGCCTCGCCGGGAATGTTCTCGCCGTCAGCTGCGGAGACGGCAAGGTGACGCTCTGGAAGGAAAACTTGAAGGGTGGATGGGAATGTGTGAGTGACGTGAGCAGCTAAAGTTTGAAGCTTTGACGTGTATAGTACCTTCCCCCTCCCCTCCCTCGCGAAGAAACCCATCTTTTTTTTTGTTGCCGTTCGTCTGACACACCCGTGTGTCATTCAGAGAGAACTCCGTGCTCGATTTCTTCGTTTCGTGGATAACGCTGACGGTACAGGTGGTCACTCAGTCTGTGTTGCTTCATGTGTATGTCGTGGCCCAGTAACATCGGAGCCAACTTCGGATGCTGGTTCGCTCCTGTAAAGTCCTGGCATACGAATATCGCCAGCGATGGCAGTTGCACATGGTCGCGTAAGCTCCTTGTTTTGAACACAAGTGAAAGGAAACGCAAAATGCCTCTTGTCTTGGTGCTTAAAAATATGCTTAATCTGACAGCCTCCTCGACTCGCGTTACGGATGAAATGCAACAAAAGTTCGTCAGATAACATTCTAATGACAGACAGAGTCCACAGATACAAGACAACAAGAGACAATGCAAAGCGACGTGCGACGTTAGACGAAAACTATCTAATGATGAACGACGAAAAAAAAAAAGACCGAGCCCGAATTACCCCCAAGCTAGGACGGACGGACTGCTCTTTACAACTTCCTCATGGACATCTTCTCGTAGAAATCCTGCGAGACGGGCTTAAAGTCTTTGCGAGCTCGCAACTTGATGAGCCCCAACTCGCGCATGGCCACGTTCCAAGGGAAGCGCGTTCCACCAGACTTTTTCTTCCAGTCATAGATGTACGCGTACGAGGCGCGCAGTCGCGCCACCTCTTCCTCTCCAAACACCCACGTCTCCCCGGCGGGAGGCCCCGACACAAACTCGTGCGACATCCTGCGCAATCGGTCCTGTCGCCTCTCGATACTACGACTCGTGAACCAGCTTTTGCCATCCGGTGTCGCTATCTTCGTCGCGCGATTGGTGGCGGTGGCACGGGAGCCACCACCACCACTAGCAGTAGTAGTCGTAGTACCCGGAGCGGTCGTGAGCTCGCTGCACCATTCGCAAACTCGTGTGACGTGAGCCTTTATGGCACCCAACGCGTCCATCTGCGCTTGTCCAACTTCACGCATGCGCTTCTCCGACTCGGGTTTTGCTAACAGCTCCTTCGCGCCAGCTTTCGCGTTTTTCCAGGGCGCGATGAGGTCCGGATCCTTCTTCTTGGGCAATGCGTTGAAATGCTCGTCGATACGTTTCAGCTGTTTGTCGCTCTCTTCTTCCATGGTAGCCTGTAGCAAGTCCATGACGAATGGAGACGGAACTCGACGCGTTAGCGGGAGTTGGTGCGTCGTCTGCCCCGGTACCGTCTTCCATTGTGGCGTGAACAGTGTACCGTATTGCTTATTGTTGCGGTCTTGATGATATCTCTCCGGCAAGATGGTCATGCCGGATTTGGCCCCGTCAAGAACAGTGCAAAAGCTAGAAGAATAAAACGTCGTCACGCCAGACAGCTGTAAGAATATGATAAGGTGGTCGGTGACAGCATAGGAACTTACATCCATGCAAGAAGAGTTGTGGTAGGGTGCGAGTACCCGAGGTGATATATTGCGTTATCATGCAAGTTGGAGTACGTCCCAACTACAAAGAGATCATATAACGGGGCCATCAAAATACCCTGCATCTCTTGTATTTGATTGCTTGTAGTGGTTGTCGAGGGGACCCTCTGCAAGAACTCCCCCACTGTTTCATTCTTGATGTGGAAATAATCATTTAAGTTGCTTGGAGGTTCCATGTACTTGACATCGGCATTGACAAACCCTTTAACAATGCTTGGCTCCCAGATGCAGGTCACCCTGTCACCATCATAGTCCCCTTGTCTAATGTATCAGTGGTGTTCAAGGCAACAGCAAAATGCTTTACCAGTACCCAGCATACTTGCAAGACTTCTTGAGCCCTTGATAGAGAACACAATCACATTCACATAGTCATCAAGCTCTGGTCTAAATACTGCTTTGACCTGAAAAATATTGTGGCTGTAATTAACCAGCATTGTAAAGAAAGTAATACCTTTTGCACATCTGTTGGGAGTTTGCATGGGTTTCTAGTTACCTTGATGCACATTAGGGAAGGTTTAAAGGAAGGGTCAACACATACCAAGATATCCCCAAAAATTCTGTCTGATTTTTGACCATCTGGTCTAAGAAGGCATCGCTGAGAAGACTTAACATGAATTTCTCCCTCTTGAAGCACTCCTAACACATCTAAACTAGGCATTAGTATGTGAGAATCCTAACTTGAAGGAAAGCAACATGCCTGGAACAATAAGGGCAGAACATGACATAGGAATCATAACCCTATATTTTGATATACAGGTGTGCACAGCCTTTTTGGCTATAATATGCAGCTTCTCAGCAAGAATTGTATTGCTTCCAGGTTCAAAGCCAGTGTCCAAAAATGCCATGACAGTCTCCTCCAGTGAAGAGGGGCAACCACTTAGGTCATCCCCCCACCAGGCAGTAGAGTGGGAAAATGATGTGTTATCATCTATATCATCATCTTCACTGTTGTCATGGTCAGAGTGATGTATATTGAGAGCCCTGGCAGTCCAAGCAGATTCTCGAGCCATGCGACTTGCCATAACATTGCCCTCACTAGAAACAGCAGCCCAGAGTCTAGACATGGCATCTTGGCTATCCCAAACTAGTAGTGGAGTAATGGTATTGTCCAGTGTTTGCTGAAACAGTTCCTCAAACACATTAAGTGGAACACCATTCTCAGAGAGATTAATGATTATCTCTCTTGATATTTGAACAGAGCCTTGCATGTGAGCA
>QLPA01000518.1:0-31181 GCA_003313945.1 Lactifluus pinguis
ATTACGAACTATCCGATTGCGGAGTACCGTATTGTCGACGAAATGGCGACCAACTCAGCATTCAAAGAATTTGTGGAGGTTCGTGTTTCGCTTTCATGACCTCCGTGCGTGTATGGAGTCATCCTTTTTTTTTTTGGGTTCTGCCTACAGCAATGTACGCGTCATCCGGATGCAAACCGCCTCGACATGAAGAACTTTGTGAACCGGCCGATCCCACGTCTCGCCCGGTACGAGCTGTTGCTCAAGGGCATAATGGAAGCCAGCACCGAGGGTCACGAGGACCACGAGAGCATTCCTCAGGTCATCGAAGTCATCAAATCGCTGCTCAAGGAAACGGAACCGGGCGTCACGTCCGCGAATCAGAAAGTCGAGTTGTGGCGGTACAATTCGAATTTGGTGTTCAAGCCCGGCGAGGTGGTGGTGAGTAGTCTGTCCTCCCCAACTCGCGACAGCCGAGTGAGAAGCTGTCTGTTGTAGGATATGGATTTGTTGGCCGAGAGTCGGTCGCTTATTTACACAGGGAAGCTCCTACGTCAGCCTGATACGGGTTTCGAATGGAGTGGATGGAGCGAACTGTTTGTTCTGTTGTTCGACAATTACTGTAAGTCCAACAAAAATGAGGGGAGAAACGTGCCACTATGGTTGCTAATTGTGATTGCGCACAGTGGTGATGACAAAGTTGAAAGAGAAGGATGGTATTACAAAGTACCACGTCAACCGCCGAGTATATAATTTCCGGTCTTACTTCATCTGCGTGCTGAAACTGACTTTATAATCCAGCCTATTCCCCTGGATCTGTTGACCCTTGCAAACTTTACCGACCCCCCCACACAGCGCGGTATTGGCCTGCTCCGTGGATTTGGCGGAGGTAAGGATGCAGCACAAGCAAACACCCCAGGTGTCAATCCGGAACCGGTGACCGACTCCCGCGCCGTGTACCCGTGCACGATACTGCACACTGGCCGACTAGGAGGGCTGTACACTGTGTACGCCGAGTCGACTCAGGCGCGATCCGATTGGAAGGAGAAGCTTCAGGAAGCGATTGGGTTGCGCAAGGTCGTGCAGGAGTCGAACAAGGTGTTCGAAGTCGAGACGCTCAGCTCGGATACCTTTGTTGTCCCGTCTATGCTCTCGCCACCGGGGAATCAGTCGTGGAATACGGAGATTGCGTTTACTGGCAAGGTCACCTGCTCCGTGCCATTTAGTAAGCAAGCCTCGGCTGGACAAACAGCATCGGTGCTAAATTTGCTCGTTTCTAGCTACCGCTGATGGCCGCGCTCTCGTCGCGGTCGGTTGCGCGGAGGGTGTCTGGATCGGTTACCGGCACGATTCTCGATGTGAGGGTGTTTTTTTTTCGAGCTGCCGTGATGCCGTTCTGTAAGCTCAAATCGCCTTGCAGCCATGCGCCGGGTGTTGCACCTCAAGATGGTTACGCAATGTGCGATGTTAGAAGACTTCGGAATTTTCCTCGTTCTTGCCGACAAGGTGAATGGGGAAAGGACCCTTTCTATTTTACCTACCTCGCATTTTTATTTGTTAAATTCGATTAATTTTTTTCAGTCGCTCTTTGCATATCACATTGAGGCACTCGTACCTTCATCTCCAAATAGTGCAAACACATCGCCGCAGAAGCTCAATGGTTCGAAAGACGTACACTTCTTCAGCGTTGGGAGTCTTGGAGGACGCACCCTTGTCATTTACATGAAGAAGAAAGGGGTAAACTTGTCTCCTAGTTGTCTCCTCAGTCGATCTCACGTGGCGGTTAGCTTGACAGTGTTTTCCGCGTACTCGAGCCCGTTGTTGGCAAGATCAACGAGAGAACAAAAGCTCCAGTATCTCTCAGCTCCCGACTTGGCTGGCGGCAACCTCGCTCAGAGTGGTTCCGAGTCTACCGAGTACGTATACGTTCTCCGACCTCCGGGAACCAACCCCACTGTTGACATCGCTTGACAGGACTTTTTCCTCCCGTCCGAGTCGTATGACCTCATCTTCTTGAAAGCGAGGATCGCCATTCTCTGCACAAAGGGCTTTGAGATCATGGATCTCTCCGAGTCAGTCTTTCTCTCTTCGTACCTCATTTACGCGTTTGATGTCTGATCCGTTATCTGCAGTTTCAAGAGCGTAACTATTCCACAACGTGACGATCCTCGTCACGAGAAGCTCGCTAAACGATGCGAGTCATGTCGTCCAATGGGTATGTTCCGGTCTAGCGAGAACGAGTTCCTGCTGTGCTACGATGGTAATTCTTCATGTACTTTCGCTTCCTTTGTTGATGCTCATCTTTCTTTGCAGAATTCGGGTTGTATGTGAATCGACATGGGGACCCAAGTCGCACGAAGGGTACGATCGAGTGGGAGGGTACCGCAGAGCACGTCGCATGGCACCCTCCATACATCCTCATCTTCGACTCGCGCTTCATCGAAGTGCGACATGTTGAAACTGGACGACTGTGCCAGATTATTCCAGACCATGACCTGCGATGCATTTGGGACGGGCGCGGGGCGTCATTACCACTCCCTGCGCCGGGTCCCAATGGAAGCTGGGAAGAGGTACCATCACAAGAGGCGCGCGTGCATGGGGTCATGCGCGCAGAAGAGGTACCACAAGGGCGCCCTGGTTCAGGCGGACCTGCGCGTGGTACGGGACAGCATATCTTCGAGTTGATCCCGACTGTACCGCTCTTCCTGCCTGAGAGGCTGGCGTCACCAACGCAGCACACGTCTTTCCTTCACCCTACCCTGAATGGCTCACCATAAATCGCGAACCGAACAGACAGACAAGCGCCTAGTACACCCCCCTCCTTTCCCGCCCTTAAACGAACTCTTCGTTGCTCTCATTATGATATGTACTTGATTCGCGGCCCCCCTGTTCATATATGTATGTCAAGAAAGTACTGGTGTGTGTGCCTGGATTGTGGATGGAATCAAATTGGGGAAATTGGCTCCACCAAGAAGTCCTGTAGATGTCAATCTGGTGGCCGCCAGTCGGCCGTGCCATCTTCGGCCCAACTGGTTTGGGTCACGTGACTGATCTTGCCACAACATTTTCCCAAGACTCAAAAGACTTCGACAAACCTCTGATGACTTATGATCGTAATTACACTGGTGCTATCTCTGCCGATGAATTTGGGATGGCATGCATACATAGTGTACCGACTCTAGCTAGATGATCTAGGAACATGTACCGTAGCCCAATTCGATCCATGCACAAAGTTTGAGATATCAAGCTGGGTATAATGTCTGCCTGCTATCCAAACAGTGTTAGACCTATTGAAATATGGCCGGTGAATCTGGGGAATCCATAAAAGAAGCTCTCCATTCTCCCCACACACCCAACCATCATTATTGACCGGGAGCTTGTCAATATCTTCCGTTTTGCGGTTGTCCGCATGAGTCGTGATCCTGTGATTTCGCAAGGGCGAGGGCGAGGTGGTGCGGAGTGTTCCGATATGCCACATACGAATCGTGCAATCTAGTGAGGCCGAGGCGATCCGTTGTCCATCTGGCAGGAATGCAACAGAATTGACTGAACCGGTGTGTCCAGTAAATGGACCAGCCACGGTATCTCCGGTTGAAGCATCCCACACGCGAATCGTGCAATCTTCAGAGCCCGAGGCAATGTGCTGCCCATCTGGTGAGAATGAAACTGATTGGACCCCATTCGAATGTCCAGTAAATGGGCCGGCCACAAGCATTCCTGTTGCGGCATCCCACACGCGAATCGTGCAGTCCTCTGAGGCTGAAGAAATGCGCTCACCGTTCGGCGAGAACGCGACAGATTTGACCTCGTCACTATGCCCAATAAACGGCCCGGCTACAACCTCTCCTGTTCCTGCATCCCACACACAAATCGTGCCATCGAGGGAAGCTGAGGCAATGCGCTGCCCGTTTGATGAGAACGCAATGGAGTAGGCACTGTGTCCCGTACATGGGCCCGCTATGGCCTCTCCTGTTGCAGCATCCCACACACGAATCGTGCGATCTCGCGAGCCCGAAGCGATGTGCTGCCCGTTCGGTGAGAATACAACCGACCAGACCCAATCACTGTGTCCTATAAACGGACCCACTACGACCTCTCCCGTTGCTGCATCCCACACACAAATCGTGTGATCGTTCGAGGCCGAAGCAACTCGCTGTCCATTTGGTGAGAATGAAACATCAATAACCCAATCGGTGTGTCCAATAAAAGGGCCCGTTGTGACCTCTCCTGTTGTGGCATCCCAAATACAAATCGTGTGATCTGCTGAGGCCGAGGCGATACGCTGCCCGTCCGGCGAGACCGCAATACAAAAGACCGAGTGGGCATGTCCAGTAAACGGACCTGCTACGGCCTCTCTTGTTGTGGCGTCCCACACACGAATCGTGCGATCGAACGAGGCCGATGCGATGCGTTGTCCGTCCGGCGAGAGCGCAATAGAAAACACTGAATCAGCGTGGCCAATAAACGGGCCCGCAATAACCTCTCCTGTTGCAGCATCCCACACAAGAATTGTGTAATCCATTGAGGCGGAGGCGATACGCTTCCCAGAATGCAACAGAAAAGACTTGATTGGCGTGTCCACTAAACGGACCCGCCATGACCTCTCCCGTTGCGGAATTCCACACACGAATTGTGTAATCTTCCGAGGCCGAGGCAATGCGCACCCCATCCGGTGAAAATGCAACGGAGCAGACTGGTTCAGTGTGTCCAATGAATGGGCCCGCTACGATCCCTCCTAGTGCAGAATCCCACAGTCGAATCGTGCGATCATTCGATGCCGAGGCAACGCGCTTCCCGTCAGGCGAGAATACAACACAGTTGACCTGATCGGTGTGTCCAGTGAACGGGTCTGCTATAACCTCTCCTGTTGTAGCATTCCATATGCGGATCGTGCGATCGAGCGAGGCAGACACGATGCGCTGCCCGTCTGGCGAGAACGCAACTGATTTGACGACATTAGTATGTCCAATGAACGGGCCCGCTACGACATCTCCTGTTGCGGCATCCCACACGTGAATCGTGCGATCTCTCGAGGCCGAGACAATCCGCTGTCCGTCCGGTGAGAATGAAACAGAAAGGACCGTATCGGTGTGCTTAGCAAACGGGCCTGCTACAAGCTCTCCCGTCGTGGCGTCCCAAACGCGAATCGTACGGTCTCGCGAGCCTGACGCTATCCGCTGCCCATTTGGCGAGAATGCAACGGATTCGATCGACGAGTCATGTGCTTGAATCACCATTTCCAATGGTGGCCAATGAGGCAATTGACCACGTTCCAAAGATAATGTGTGGGGGAATAAGTGAAGGTAATGCTGGATAATGCGGGAAGAGGATGGTGCGAATGGCAGAGCAGATATATATATATGCGGGGCGCTTCTTGCTATTGCCATCCCGAAATACCGCACAAATGCGAATGCGTCGTTCGCCAATCCCAGGAGATTCTCCACGTCCATTTGGGGCTTTGGTGATTTTACGCAATAGTCACTACATGCCATTTATAATTATAGGATGTACCCACCTTCCGCTGCAACCACATCTTCAGAGATGCCATTGCTGGCGATGCAAGGCCCACACTGTTCTTCATGCTAAGCACTTCTAGCCAGAACAAAAACTTTGTCTCGAATAGGAATCGCAGCTTTATGAAGAGATCTCGTTCGAAAGCAACGTGTTCTAGATGATCGACCCAAAAGATGCAGGCATACGACAGAGCGGACGGAATGTGCTCGGCAATTCGAGACTCCAAGTCCGGGACATCCCTGTTCGCGAGATATGACGACTCCAGTTTACAAATGTTGAACTTGAGGCTATCCAGCATTAAACCAAGACACGAATGTGCCAACCGACGGTGCGCCTTGCCAAAGTCGATATGAAATGCCCCACTCTTCTCATCGGCTAGAAAGTCACGGAATGAAGTATGGAGAGGAACGATCGGTCGCATTCCATCAGATGAAGTGACATTGCTCAGCACCGAGCCAAGATGACCGAGCATTTTGAGAACCTGATCAGAATCTTCGGGGTCAGGATCCTCGAGATCATCTTTGGGTGCATGTCGACGTAGGGCAATCAGGGAACTGGTGGTAAGGGGCTCGATTGCAGCAAAAAGTTGTCCCATCACAGATCGAAATAACATCTGTGCTGCAGGCGACTTGAAATATGCCTCGAGGACCTCTTCGTATAATTGGTCCAACGGATCTTGTCCACCCCGATCTCGAGAGTGTCCCAACAAGTGCTGCACGACCTTTTTCTCACTAAAGCTGAAGCTATCAGGGGGGTTGTTTATGAATCCGCATGCAACAGAGGCCCACTGGAACAGGCCCTCCGCCGCCTTTGATAGTTTTACGCCATAGTCTTTGAAAGCGTCTGGATGGAGCGCGTCCTGAAAATACGCGAGAATGTCGCCCTCCGTTTTCGCAGCAAGTTTGTCATCATCCATGTAGACGGTGTGGACAGATAGTGCTTCGGCGAATGCAGATTCGATGCCATTGTCCAGCCTTGATGTGATGAGAATACGAAATTTTGAAGGGAGGTCGAGAAGATGTTCAGCAAGGAAGGTATGTAATCCTTTACTGCCACTCGCATCTCCACTCTCGTCTAGTCCATCGATTACGATAAGAATTGGATCTCGAATTTGTAGATCCTTGAGCGGTTCGAGGATGAGTCGTTCAAAAAGGGTACGACGGTCTCGGGTACCACGGAGTGACATATGATCCTTGAGGACCCTCCCGAGGGCGAATTTGAACGCAGGATAGCTGTTGGAGAGATCACAGGCAAGTGTCGTGAAGAGTTTGTATGACTCGTCCTTGGAACCCTCCTTCCGAATGAAGGCGAAGTAAGATCCGAGACACTTGTCCTCGAAGTGACGTGCAGCTTCATGTGCTATCGAGGACTTTCCAGTGCCTGCTTGGCCGAAGAGCACGAGCGCACGTTCGGATTCGGGATTCTGGACCCACTTGAAGATATGATCCAAGAAATCTTCGCGTGTTCCAGGAAGACACCGTTTCTCATCGCCGAATCGCCAGCCTCCCTTATAGGCAATTCCCTGATTATCGAACCGAATTCTGTGTGCTCTCCGTCAGATCATCATCTCGTGGTTATTAAAATTACGCACCGGCTTCTAATGCTCGGTTTGACATCGCTTTAAGCTATATTCGCGCTATTGAGTCGAGTCACTGCTGCTTGTTTGAGATAATATTACTCACATCGTCCTGCATTCGAAGCACAGTAACCTCCGTCGTGACAGCAGCACGCGCAAGAAAATCGTCTCGCAGTCGGGTGAGGATGGTGCGGTACTGTGTGACTTTCCCGTCAACCTGGCCACGGATATTCTTCCAAGTCCGCTTCCCTGCAAATCGTATGTTAATAATGACTAAACCAAAGCGCTCAGGACAACGTACCGAGTCGCACATCCTTCGCATACGATTCAATAAATTTGCTAATTTCCGAGACGCGCTCCAGCATGTCCTCAAGGATTTTCGCTTGAAGAGACTCCGGCTTCATCCTCCTCAAAGCGTCTGCATCTTTGGCAAACGTAAATGCATCGCATATGGCCTCAAATAGTGATCGGACATTGTCGTCACGCTGAACCTGCTGTAGCAAAGTCTAGAAACGCGACAAAAAAAGAATGAATGTCCCGCATGCTCCGACAACGCAAGGTGACGCACCTCGGGAATCTTTGAGAGCAGACTCCATGCTAGACTTGCGTAGGGATGCAGCTGGAGAACGGAAGTTAACGCGGCGAAGAAGCAAAATAGCTTTGGGCATACTGATGCGATAGGACCGACGGCATCCATCACCTGCTTGACAACCCCAACAGCAATGCCCCATGATTCCATCATATTGACAGCCTCTTCAGCATGATGGAGAGCGATGCGTGGCATCTCCGTCTGGCTGTCCGATGCTGGTCGTACAAAAGTACTGCTCTCAATGGGGAGGTGTCTGGTCCCGGGTAAAGGAAGTAGAGGAGTGGTGACTAGCGCTGGCTGGATGAGTTCACCGTTGACTTGATCAGTAGGAGGCGCAGCATTTCCTTCAACCATCGGCGGGCTGTCCAAATCGATCGCTGAGTGGTTCACGGTGTTGACCGGAGCAGTCAGGCAGGGACTCGCATTTGGTGAGACGGTGATCTTCAAGAATAGTGTGACCGGCTCCGTTGAATGACCGCCATCATGGCTCAAAATAATATCAAGGTCTACAATGTGCTGAGTCATATGAATGCGAGTAAGAACCCAACAAGACGAACCATGTTGAGGTTCACAGAGTATCTCATGCGTTCCAACAAGGATGTCGTTCCTCAAGGTCCTTTTCGCATAAAGACATGCAGTAATACGGGAGAGTGATAGTATGGCGCTGCAAGAGACTCAATTGTAAAAAGAAATTCAAAAAAAATATAGATTTCGTACAAGGTGTCCAGAACCTCGTTCCATTCCACGCGCTGTCCCACGCTTCGAACAGGTCGTGTCTGCCATTTTCTCCCCTCGTTGTTCACAGTGATGTAAAACCGTCTTTTCTTCCCAAAGACGGTCTTGAGACGAGGAAGATTGTGCGCCCTAATTACTGACGGGAAAACGGGCTTACTATAGGACACATCTCAGTGGCATCACTAATAGACGTACCAGTTACCTCGAGAGGGAGAATGCTTTGTTGAGTTTCGATGACCTGAGCACTGGTCAAAGGCAATTATGTGAGCAAAAATGACAATTAAATGGAAGTGACTGATGTACCCTATTCCGGGGTTTTGAGGACATTGGCTGTAGTAATTATTGACATTGAATGAGATGGAATGTAATAGACTTTGACATACGGTTCTGGTTGTGCAAGAGACATCGTAGCTGAAGTGAGAGGTTGGGGCAACCACGTGCCATCCGCATGTCGACAAAGTACTTCCAAGTCCTCATTGGACATGTTTTTTAAATCTGCATTTATCCAACGTAACATGTAGCTATGACACACTCAATCCTCGGTGTACAGGTTTGTGTCATGCGGCGGAGGGAGGGAGAGATGATCGTAGCGGTAGGCTGGACCGGAAGTCGGCTGTTACGGTGGGGATGGGTGGAGGGCGTAGTGGTTACATGCTAAACTACATATAAACGAAAAATGTCGGTCGACTGCGACGAGGGGCAGCGATTAGCCTGGATCCCAAACTCATGTCCGGGGTCAGGCAGACGCGAGTCGACTTAAGGAACTGGGTCATGGCCGCGCCGCCTTGGGCTGCGCTTCGGAGAACGGGAAGGGAGTCGTCGTGGTCGACTGGGAGCAGAAACTCTTGTCTGGCTTCGGCGAAGAGCGGGCAGTGGTGATAACGTGTTCGACTGTCTGGAGGGGAGCCCCGCAGGGACAGTGGATGGGCTGTTCGGGGTGGAATCTTGTTCAGTACAAGCCAATGAAGGCGTGGCCGGTGATGAATCTGACAAGACTTGTCGATTGCAGCTCTTCGAGCATAATGGGCCAGGGCTTGCCAGTGGGGGGATGGGGAGGGCAATGTGAGCTTGGAGTATCGTTGTCCCGCCAGCGGGACCCCCATTCATCGAGAGCGGCGCTCTTAGCAGCCAGCCGTTGGTAGTTCATGGTGCGGTGCTTGCGGTGGTTTGGTGCGAGGGAGCGTAGTGGGAGGGTGTCGATGAGGTGGCGCACTCGGGCGAAGCCAAACAAGGACTTATATGCGGGGCCCAGATGATGGCAATTCTGAGATTTCTGTAAAGCGAAAGGAGGTTATCAGCAGTCTTTCTGAACGAGAATGAGAAGCGTTGGCCTGGGTGGGTCCCAAACTTGAGGATCGCGCCAATGGCCAAGGCGTTCGAGGCGAGGAGGAGAATTTCCCCGACTCGAGGGGGCGTTCGGTTTGGCGTGTTTCTCCGCCTCCAGAGTACAGCACCTTGTTTGGCGTGGCAGCGGCCCGGCGATCCTCCATCAAGCTTCGGGCAGACTCTCGACTTGCTACGCAGGCCCTTGGCACGAATCGAGTTCCTTTCTTTCTGGAAGAGCCCGACATTCTGGCTGTTGGCTCCTGTGCCGGAATACATATTATCGGAGCCTTCAAGCTGCGCCTAGAGGCACCCAATCGATAATCGATCATTGGCGGAGAGTATCAGCGTCGCGTCACATAATGCCGCTACCGATTCAGACCTGCGACTTTAAGCACTCAGTTTCCAGCACGTATCTGCCGAGGTGTTCTTACAGGAGCCAAAGCGGTTCGACATCGTGTGTTTGATGGAAGTGATCAGGTATATAGATAACCCGGCATTTCTCGTGCGGAACTGGTAGGCAACGCGGAATATGCCGTCAGTACACCTCCCTGATGTTTCTTTTCTTCAGTCGTAGTTGCTGAGGATGTCTGTTAACTTACTAAGCCTAGCACTCACACCTAGGAATTTATGAATCCTGCAGTGCTCGGCACGTTCTCCACCAGGCCTCACGCACGGGGCGCTCGTGTTCTTGTATTTCTCGGACATGTGCCCATGGACTGCCAGGGCATCTGCCACTGAAGGCCTAGGCACTTGGGATGGCATATGTTCCTTGGCGTTTTCACCGAGTCTTGGTACCGCACGCAGGGATGCCTTGCTAGGTGCATGCAAACCCAAGGACGATGCATCGATGATGCGAATCTTACTCGAACATCTCAACGCCTCCCTGAGCCACGCAACCGTTTGGCACAGCACCGAATATTCCAGTTTATGACGCTATTGCCAGATATTCCACCAGCAAGGCGAAACGATAATCTGAACACATGGGGGTAAGACAGATGACCCGGGAAATGACGGTCCCTGTGAGAGGCCCTTCACGTCCGTAGGCTAGCCAAGGCTACAGTGGCGGCACCACTCGTAGGAGGGAAGGTAGGATGGAATCGCGTGGCACCCTCCATACATCGTCATCTTTGACTTGCGCTTCATCCAAGTGCGACATGTTGAAACTGGACGACTTTGGCATATTATTCCAGTGGAAGAGGCAACATCGCAAGAGGCGCACATGCACGGCGTCATGCGCGCAGACTAGGTGCCACAAGGGCGCCCGGGTTCAGGCGGACCTGCGCGTGGTATAGGACAGCACATCTTCGAGTCGATCCCGACAGTATCGCTCCTCTTCCTCCTTGAGAGGCTTTCCTTCACCCTACCCTGAATGGCTCACCATAAATCGCGAACCGAATAGACAGACAAGCGCCTACTATACATCCCCCGGGCCCTCCTGTCTCCCTCCCCCCACCCTTGAACAACTCTTAGTTGCTCTCATATGATATGTACTTGATTCGCGGCCCCCCTAATCATATATGTATGTCAAGAAAGTACTGGTATGTGTGCCTGGATTTGATGGAATGGAAATGGGGAAATTGACACCACAAGAAGTCCGTGTAGATGTCGTATATGCACCTGGGACAATCTGGTGGCCACCAGTACTTGCCCATGCCCTCTGGGTCACGTGGCTGATATATGCCCGAAGAACGACTCGGATAACGAACACCGCGCGCTAGTATGGCAGCGCATTGAATACCCTCATGATGAGCCCTTTTCCCACTCTCTATGTGAGCACGTAAGCGCTTCTGCTTCTCCCTCAATGACTGTTTCTTCTTTCCTCTGACCCCTTTACTACCCACGCTCAGGTTGTTGCGCGCCTTTCGCGATGCGTCGAGCTGCTCGCCGTCTCCTTCCGCTTTCCTTTCAGCGAACCAAACTTTTCTCTTCCCTTGCGACCTCACGCTATAGGTGCGATCCGTTCCTCGTAGACATTCTTGCGCGGGCCGAGCTCTCAGAGACGACGAAGGCTGATGTATCGTCCGCGCCGGACGATGTTGCCCTTGTGACGGCCGAGAGAGAATCCTGTTTGCCGCGGCGTCTCACAGCAGGAGCACCCCCGTTTTTCGACCGCTTGGATGGCAGCTTGTATTCGCAAGCCGGTAATTAATGCGAAATTAGCCGGTGTAAGGATCTACCGGTGTAGAAACGTGTATCAAGTCGTGAAGGTGTAGAGGTTGAGTATAACCGTACCTTAGTGCTATTTTCCGAGGTCCGGTTCACTTCGACTGGTATGACCGTCGTTATCCGGAACTCTTTTCGCCATCGTCATCACTAATGATGAGACGTTGCTCTCGTCCTCATTGCCCTCAGGCTCTTCGTCGCCGTTGAGGAAGAAGTGTAAAGATGAACTCTGGACTCGGACTTTGGTGATAGGATGAAAGGATCCCAACGCAGCAATCGCGACGGATTTCGCATCGACCCTATATTGCGTGAATCGTAGTAAGCAAGAGGGCGCTAAAGAAACCGACCAAACATCAAAATTTCACAACGGCCCACATAGCTTCATCCCCCTCATTCGAAAAACCCTCTACACTTGTGTTCGGGTTGCTCCGTACCTTAGCCTTGTCTTGTGCGCAAGATAAAAGTGGTACAGTGGCGAGAGCAAACACAGATGGCAAAAACGAGCGGGAGGGGGCGAACACGCGCGTACAAGAAGCAGGCGGGAAGTCGAAACGCGGGTGATCAAGACGAGACTTGTCGAGTCTCGTCTTGCTTTTATTATACATCGGTGTACTAAACTATTGTACTAATTTAGTGTGTTTTTATGAACTAATGAGTGGGTCTCGATTTCGGCCTCGAGGACAGCCGCTCGATGTAAACGTTGGGCACGGGACTAAGTCCTCTGCGCGGGATGCTACTGTAAGGCTTCCTAGCGAGTAGACTCAAGTGTAGGTAGCCTGTGTAGTAGATTAGATGAATGATGATGACTTTAAAATGTTTCCAAAGGCACAACACAATCAGAACCAGCTGAATCTGCGGTTTATTGTGTATGCTATGTAGGAAAGTAAGTCTGCCTTCCATAAGGGAAGGCGGGCGATATAAGTACACGAAATACTACCCTAGATCTACAGTAAGTGCAGTCCGATCTCGCTGCGATCCTCCTGATCGTTTCATATCACACTTACCTGTGATTTCTCTCGTGATCGCATGGTATCCATGCTCCTCAGCGTTTCAGGGTGGTAAATATATTTAATTTGCAGTGCGCCCCGTCGGGGTGCACTGCCAGACATAATGTGCAACGCCTCGGAGGCGCAGCGTTGCTCAATCTCACGTTATCTAGGCGGGCCGGGCCGCCAGTGTCGTTGACGCGAGATGCGGGGGTGGTCCTCGGATCGGACCGCCCGTACCGCTGGCGCGTCAACCCATAAGACGCTCCTCGTTTCATGCTTGTATAAATTAGCAATATATTATTTTATGCATTTTTATTTATTGTGTGCACATGATTTGGTGGCCGAGGATTCTAGCGATCTCGCGTTTTTGCATTATCTTTGGCTCGAGCCCGGTGTGGGCTTGAGCCGGTCCGGGATGCCGCTCGCGCCTGACGCGTCGAGGAGACGCGCGACGTGTGGCCTCGAGCCGGCCCGTTCAATTTAGATTGCTTAGGATCTACGATCCTAAGCAGTAGTTTATCTTTACGCATCACACGGCCGTGTCTGGGCAGCGTGATGTATCTTTATTCTTGGCAAGGCGTATACCTAGGGCCGCCTTACAGCTACTCTGATCTAAATAAAAGATTGTCAGTGCAGAAAAGGAATAGTATAGTAAGTAATGGTCGTGGGCGATCGCCCCCAACGGGGAGCGATCGTTATCCAAAACCGGCGGGGCCTCAGGGAGCCTTGGACGCTGGCTGCCCGTCCTTGGCGTCCCTAACGCTGGGCACCGTTCTCGGCCGCCAGCCTCGTTCCCGCGTCCTTGTCATCCCACGTCATTGTCTCCCATGACTATCCCTCCCATCCCATGCTCGACTGCTTTCCGAACACGCACATCTTCCCAAGTTACAAAAGACTTCAACACGTAATCATAGATTTACGGGTGCTATCTCTGCCGAGCAATTCTGGGATGGCATACCATACATACATGGTGTACTGATTCTAGCTAGATGAACTAGAAACATGTGCCGTAGCCCAATTTGATCCATGTACAAAGTTTGAGAAATCAAGCTGGGTATAATTTCTGCCTGCAATCCAGACAGTGTCAGACCTATTGAAATATGGCTGGTGAATCTGGGGAATCCATAAAAGAAGCTCTCCATTCTCCCCACACACCCAACCATCATTATTGACCGGTAACTTGTCAATGTCTTCCGTCCTGCGCTTGTCCGCATCAATCGCGCGACTTCGCGAGGCCGAGGCGGTGCACAGTGTTCCGACATGCGACATGCGAATCGTGCAATCTAATGAGGCCGAGGCAATCCGTTGTCCGTCCGGCAAGAATGCAACAGAACAGACTAAATCGGTGTGTCCAGTAAATGGACCAGCCACGATATCTCCTGTTGTAGCATCCCACACGCGAATCGTGCGATCTTCAGAGCCTGAGGTAATATACCACCCATTTGGTGAAAATGCAACACCGAAGACCCCACTCGTATGTCCAGTAAATGGGTCGGCTACAAGCTTTCCTGTTGCGGCATCCCACACGCGAATCGTGCGATCGCGTGAGGCTGAAGCAATGCGCTCCCCGTTCGGCGAGAATGCAACAGAATAGACCTTGTCTCGGTGTCCAATAAACGGCCCCGCTACAACCTCTCCTGTTCCTGCATCCCACACACGAATAGTGCGATCGAGGGAAGCTGAAGCAATGCGTTGCCCATCTGATGAGAATACAGCAGAGTAGACTCCATCTGTGTGTCCAGTAAATGGGTCCGCTATGACCTTTCCGGTTGCAGCATCCCACACGCGAATCGTGTGATCGAACGAGCTCGAAGCGATGCGCTGCCCGTTCGGTGAGAATACAACAGACGCAATCCAATCATTGTGTCCTGTAAACGGGTCCACTACGACCTTTCCCGTTGCTGTATCCCACACACGAATCGTGCAATCGTGAGAGGCCGAAGCGATTCGCCGCCCGTCTGGCGAGAATGAAACACCAGTAACCCAATTGGTGTGCCCAGTAAACGGGCCCGCTGTGACCTCTCCAGTTGTGGCATCCCAAATACAAAGCGTGTGATCTGCTGAGGCCGAGGCGACACGCTGCCCGTCCGGCGAGAGCGTGATAGAAAAGACCGAACTGGCATGTCCAGTGAACGGACCTGCTATGGCCTCTCTTGTTGTGGCGTCCCACACACGAATCGTGCGATCAGACGAGGCCGAGGCGATGCGCTGTCCGTCCGGCGAGAGCGCAACAGAAAAGACTGAATTGACGTGACCAGTAAACGGCCCCGCAATAATCTCTCCTGTTGCAGCATCCCACACACGAATTGTGTAATCCATTGAGGCGGAGGCGATACGCTGCCCGTCAGGTGAGAATGCAACAGAAAAGATGTCACTGGTGTGTCCACTAAACGGGCCCGCCATGACCTCTCCCGTTGCGGAATTCCAAACACGAATTGTGTGATCTTCCGAGGCCGAGGCAATGCGCTCCCCATCCGGTGAAAAGGCAACAGAGTAGACTGCTTCAGTGTGTCCAGTAAATGGGCCCGCTACGATCCCTCCTAGTGCAGAATCCCACAGTCGAATTGTGCGATCATGAGATGCCGAAGCAATGCGCTTCCCATCCGGCGAGAATACAACTGAGTTGACATCAGCAGTATGTCCAGTGAACGGGCCTGCTACAACCTCTCCCGTTGCAGCATTCCATATGCGGATCGTGCGATCACCCGAGGCAGACGCGATGCGCTGGCCGTCTGGCGAGAACGCAACAGATATGACCATATTACTATGTCCAATGAACGGTCCCGCTACGACATCTCCTGTTGCGGAATTCCAAACACGAATTGTCTGATCATCCGAGGCCGAGACAATCCGCTGTCCATCCGGCGAGAATGCAACAGAACGGACCCTATCGGTGTGCTTAGCAAACGGGCCCGCTACAAGCACTCCCGTGGTGGCATCCCACACCCGAATCGTATGGTCTCGCGAGCCTGACGCTATCCGCTGCCCATTTGGCGAGAATGTAACAGATTGGATCGATTCGTCATGTGCTTGAATCACCATTTCCAATGCTGGCCAATGAGACAATTGCCCGCGATCCAAAGATAATGTGTGGGGGAATAAGTGAAGGTAATTCTTGATAATGTGGGAAGAAGATGGTGCGAATGGCAGAGCAGATATATATATATGCGGGGCGCTTCTTGCTATAGCCATCCCGAAATACCGCACAAATGCGAACGCGTCGTTCGCCAATCCCAGGAGATTCTCCACGTCCATTTGGGGCTGTTGTGATTTTACGCAGTTGTCACTACATGCCATTTATAATTATAGGATGTACCCACCTTCCGCTGCAACCACATCTTCAGAGATGCCATTGCTGGCGAAGCAAGGCCTACACTATTCTTGATGCTAAGCACTTCTAGCCAGAAAAGAAACTTTGTTTCGAACAGGAATCGCAACTTTATGAAGAGATCTTGTTCGAAAGCAAGGTGTTCTAAATGGTCACCCCAAAAAATGCAGGCATACGATAGAGCAGGCGGAATGTGCTCGACAATTCGAGGTTCCAAGTCTGGGACGTCCCTGTTCGCGAGATATGATGATTCCAGTTTACAAATGTTGAACTTGAGGCTATCCAGCATTAAACCAAGACACGAATGTGCCAACCGACGGTGCGCCTTGCCAAAGTCGACATGAAATACCCCACTCTTCTCATCGGCTAGAAAGTCACGGAATGAAGTATGAAGAGGAATGATTGGTCGCGTTCCATCAGATGAGGTGACATTGCTCAGCAATGAGCCAAGATGACCGAGCATTTTGAGAACCCGATCAGAGTCGTTGGGGTCAGGATCCTCGGGATCATCTTTAGGTGCATGTCGACGCAGGGCAATGAGGGAACTGGTGGTGAGGGGCTCGATCGCAGCAAAAAGTTGTCCCATCACAGATCGAAATAGAATTTGTGCTGCAGGGGGGTTGAAATATGCCTCGAGAACTTCTTCGTATAACTGGTCCAGCGGATCTTGTCCATCCTGATCTCGAGAGTGTCCCAACAAGCGCTGTACGACCACTTTCTCGCTGAAGCTGAAACTAGCAGGAGGATTATTTATGAATCCGCATGCAACAGAGGCCCACTGAAATAGGCCCTCCGCTTCCTTTGCTAGCTTCGCGCCATAGTCTTTGAAAACATCCGGATGGAGCGCGTCCTGAAAGTACGCAAGAATATCGTCCTCCGTTTTCGCAGCAAGTTTGTCATCGTCCATGTAGAGAGTGTGGACAGACAGTGCTTCGGCGAATGTTGCTTCGACGCCATCCTCCGGCCTCGAGGTGATGAGAATACGGAATCTTGAAGGGAGGTCGAGGAGATGTTCAGCAAGGAAGGTATGTAATCCTTTACTGCCACTCGCATCTCCACTCTCGTCCAGTCCATCGATTACGATAAGAATTGGATCTCGAATTTGTAGATCCTTGAGCGGTTCGAGGATGAGTCGTTCAAAAAGAGTACGACGGTCTCGGGTACCACGGAGTGACATATGATCCTTGAGGACCCTCCCGAGGGCGAATTTGAATGCAGGATAGCTGTTGGAGAGATCACAGGCAAGTGTCGTGAAGAGTTGGTATGCCTCGTCTTTGGAACCCTCCTTCCGCACGAAGGCAAAGTAAGATCCGAGACACTTGCCCTCGAAGTGACGTGCAACTTCATGAGCTATTGAAGACTTTCCAGTGCCTGCTTGGCCGAAGAGCACGAGACCACGTTCAGATTCGGGATTCTGGACCCACTTGAAAATATAATCCAAGAAATCTTTGCGTGTTCCAGGAAGACAGCGCTTTTCATCACCGAATTTCCAACCTCCCTTATAGGGCAATTCTCTAATTAAAGCACCCATCTCTGTTCGTCCCTTCTCAGACGACGATTGGACGACCTATGGCATTTAAGTTACGTACCAACTTCTGATCCTTGGTTTGACATCGCTTTTAGCTGTGTATATTAAGTATTGAGTCGAATAACTCTTGTCTGTCTGTAGTAATATTACTCACGTCGTCCTGTATTCGACTCACGTCATCATGCATTCGAAGCACAGTAACTTCTGTGGTGACAGCAGCACGCGCGAGAAAATCATCTCGGAGTCGGATAATGATGGTGCGGTACTGTGTGATTTTCCCGTCAACGCGACCACGGATATTCTTCCGAATCCGCTTCCCTGCAAATCGCATGTTATTAATAATAATGACTAGCCAAAACGCTCAGGACAACGTACCGACTCGCACATCGTTCGCATACGATTCAATAAATTTGCTAATTTCCGAGACCCGTTCCAGCATGTCCTCAAGGATTTTCGCTTGAACAGACTCCGGCTTCATCCTCCTCAAAGCGTCCGCATCTTTTGCAAACGTAAACGCATCGGATATGGCCTCAAATAGTGATCGGACATTGTCGTCACGCTGAAACTGCTGTAGCACAGTCTAGAAACGAGGGACAAATGAGAATAAATGTTCTGCATCCTCCGACAAGGTAAGGCGACGCACCTCGGGAATCTTTGAGAGCAGACTCCATGCTAGACTTGCGTAGGGATGCAGCTGGAGAACAGAAGTTATTATAAGAAAAGGCAAAAAAAGTTCAGGCATACTGATGCGATTGGACTGACAGCATCCATCACCTGCTTGACGACCCCAACGGCCATGCCCCATGATTCCATCGTATTGACAGCCTCCTCAGCACGACGGAGAGCGATGCCTGGCATCTCCGTCTGGCTGTCCGATACCGGTTGCAAAGAAGTACCGCTCTCAATGGGAAGGTCGCTGGTCCCGGATAAAGGAAGTAGAGGAAGAGTGACTACCGCTGGTTGAATGGATTCACCATCGACTTGAATAGTGGAAGGCGCGGCATTTCCTTCAACGACCGGGCCTTCCAAATCGATCGCTGTGTGGTTCATGGCGTTGAGCGGAGCAATCAAGCTGGGACTCGCATTTGGTGAGACGGTGATCTTCAAGAAGAGTGTGACCGGTTCCGTTGAATGACCGCCATCATGGCTCAAAATAATCTCAAGGTCTGCAACGTTCTGAGTCATATGAATGCGATCAAGAACCCAACAAGACGAACCTTGTTGAGGTTCACAGAGGATGTCATGCCTTCCAACGAGGGTGTCTTTCCGCAAGGTCCTTTTCGCATAAAGTGATGCAGTAATGCGGGAGAGTGATGGTATGGCGCTGCAAGAGACTCGATTGTAAAAAGGAATTTTGAAAAATATAGATTTCGTACAAGGAGTCCATAACCTCGTTCCATTCCACGCGCTGTCCCACGCTTCGAACAGGTCGTGTCTGCCATTCTCTCGCCTCGTTGTTCACAGTGACGTAAAACCGTCTTTTCTTCCCAAAGACGGTCTTGAGACGAGGGAGATTGTGCGCCCTGAGTACTGACGGGGAAACGGGCTTACTATAGGATACATCTCAGTGGCATCACTAGGATACGTACCAGTCACCTCGAGGGCGAGAGGGCTTTGTTGAGCCTCGATAACCTGAGCACTGTTCAAAGGCAGATATCTGAGTCAAGGTCGGAATTGAATGGAAGTGACTGATGTACTCTGTTCCGGGGTTTTGAGGATCTTGGCTGTAGTAATGATTAACATTGAGCGAGATGTGATGTGATAGACTTTGGCATACGAATTCGGTAATGCAAGAGCCATCGTAGTCGAGGTAAGAGGTTGAGACAACAACGTGCAGTCCGCATGTCGACAACTTCCTCATTGGAACAAACCGACAAACAGATTTACACAGTGTGGCATGGCATCGAGCTTGGCGCAGACTCAGAGCATGATGGCCTTCATCATTTTTCTGTTATAGCTGTCACACCTCTCTAGAGTCTAGACTATCCGCACCCAAGTAGGTCACATCATAATTGACTCAGAGTTATGATAGGTCTGTGAGCGTATCTCACTCTCAGTGTTATCGTACGCTCCAGGCATCTGGCGCTGGCGGTCAATCCCGAAAACCACCGTCCACTTCTTGGGGCTCTCGACACTACAGTGGGGCGGGTATTCTCCCCCAGTTCATGATCGAAAAGTTGTTGGAGGTATGGCGCAAGACCGTGGCAAGGTCCCCTTGCTACGCAGGCGCTTGGGCACGGTGTTGGATACTGTACCAGAATACATGTATTATCGGAGCCTTCAAGTTGCTCCTAGAGTCTAAGGGGAGTAGGGATTCCCCACTGTACTACTAAGGCAAGGAAATGGCAAGTCCTTTTGTGATAACATGATCTCTAGTGTGCAACACTTCTATTATGCAGGTGCCATTTCTAGTGTTGACATTCCTTAAACTGGAATTCGGTGCCAGTGCTGGTGCTTCTTGGGTGGATCTGCCCCACAAGTTGGGTATTCCATAAACTTCTTTCGGAATAATTCACCCAAAGCTGTCTTGCCCGCTCTCACCCAGTTCGCTCTCAGATCGAGCTCGGTTTCGACCATTCACAGGTCTGCGTGACTGCTACCTTTATCCTCGCCCCTTTTCTTCCTTTCGTCATCCGTCCCTGACCCATCATCGCTCTCCGCCTTTCCTCCCCCGTTTAAACGGTCATCCAGTCAAGCGTTCTGATGACTCTGGATAAAGAGAAAACACCTCGTGGAGTTTGTTGCATTCGTTGTTCCTAATGTCTTGCATGGAGCGAGTGGCGTGAGGCTTGAGCTCCGTAAGCGAGCATTGGTCGGAAGGATTCCGAGTCCGTGATGGTATGTGTGTGCAGCGAGCGGCGTGTTCGATGTGAGCTAGTGGTGACTCTTGAAGGTGATACGAGTTTGCACGCTCCCATGGCTGATTTATGTCACTGTCGGAGCATGGACAGGAGTCACGGGAGGGTGCTGGCAGGCAGGTGTTAGCGGGCAGGGATATCAACAGCCACGGGTGAATAGAAATGAAGACATGGACAAACGGATGAGTCAGGGCAGGTGGGGAGGAGATGGGGATTGGGGCGGGTGTGGGCTAGTACTAGGTGGGCAGTAGTATCGTTCGTTCCCAGGCTTCGTGGCCATTCCCTACTCGTGCCTCCAGAACTTAGAGGAGGTGATGCCCACGACCGTTTTGACGGTGCGAGCCTCAGCAGCTGTGAGATCGCGTTGAGGAAAACCGCGAGGTTGGGTTAGGGTCGAGTAATGACTAAGCGAACCAACACGGCAGACTCTAAGGCCGCGGCCAACTGTCGTGCATCCGTCACTCTGCCACACGAACATGATCGAGCTCATCCGAAGCAATCTTCAAGGTTATTTTCTCATGTCAGATTTTCTTGTTCACCGGATCCAGACCCGACACCTTCCTGAGTATCAGTATCGCGTCACATAAATGTCGCTAACTGGGAGTCGCTGGGACTTTTAGCACTCAGCATTCAAAGAATTCGTGGAGGTTCGTGTTTCGCTTTTCATGACCTCCGGGCGCGTATGGAGTCATGCTTTTTTTTTGGTTTTTGCCTGCAGCAATATACGCGTCATCCGGATGCAAACCGCCTCGACATGAAGAACTTTGTGAACCGGCCGATCCCACGTCTCGCCCGGTACGAGCTGTTGCTCATGGAATCCAGTACCGAGGGTCACGAGGACTACGAGAGCATTCCTCAGGTCATCGAAGTCATCAAATCGCTGCTCAAGGAAACGGAACCGGGCGTCACGTCCGCGAATTCAGAAGGTCGAGTTGTGGAGGTACAATTTTTTATTTTTTATTTTTTATTTTTAGAATCAGCATTTATATAGCGCTGCATGTTTACATGGAACAAAGACGCGCTTGGCCGCGTTTGCTAACTACCTAACTAGGCGACCTGGTGTCGGGGGGGGGTACAATGTATGTAAATTGTGGATGTGTGTGGGGGGAGGAGGGAATGGAAACTGGGCTGGCGATCGCCCGTGGCGCTCAGCCGTGGTCCTCTGGTATGGGGGGTTGTCTCCGAGGTCGGACACATGCTTGTGTCTCCTCAATGAATTTCGCGAGGGCTGTGCCGCCCGCTTTGGTTCCGAAGAGGATGTTTGGTGAGAGGGTAGGTGCCGCTGGTCTGAGGAACCGCTCTCGGGCCTCGGTAAGGAGGGGGCAGTTGCAGATGATGTGGAGCGGGGTCTGTAGGGCAGACTGGCCGCATTGGCAGTCGTGTGGGTCGGGGGCCCTTGGCCGATGTCTAGCATTGTACTCCCCTGTGAAAGCGTGCTCAGTGAGGAGTCTAATAACAGTGCAAAAAACCGGTCGAGCAAAACCGGCGATTCCTGTCATGAACTCTGGGGGTTGGCCCGATGGCGGGTGGTGTAGGGCTCGGTAAGCGGGGTTTCGACGGGGGTCTCTGAGCCAGACTTGCTCCCAGGCTGTGAGGGCGTCGAGCTTGGTCTTGATGCGGAGGGCCGCGATCGTAAGGGGTTCGTCGTGGGGCGCCGGTTGGGCAGCGGTTGCTGCCTCTACCGCTGTTTGCTGGAGTCGTTGTAAAGGGGCGAAGCTCGCTGTGCCCGGGACCCAGCGGATTGCCACAGAGGTTGTGGGGTGAGCATCGAGGATGTCGGCAATCGTGTCGCACACTACTTTGCATGCGGTGGCATTGTTGTGCCTGGAGGTGGACTGGCACCAAGGAATAATGTGTTGGTCAGCAGTGTATAAGATCACGGAGGGAGAGTGGGAAGTGGCTAGCATATCTCTGGCCAGCTCCGCCGCATCCGCGAGGGCCTGGAAGGCCGCGTCCCTATGTGAGGCGTTCTGGCCGAGGATGGAGGTATGGGAGGTCACTTCCCTCCCGTTCTTGTAACCGATTGCGGTGCCCATCCACAGCGGGGAAGTTTGGGCTGGATTGGGCCCTAGGCCGCGGCAATAGACCAGGATCTGGTCCTTCCGGCCATAGTGCGCCCTGGAGATCATGTTGGTTAGGCGTTTACGATCCTCGCCCTGTGGAGGTACAATTCGAATTTGGTGTTCAAGCCCGGCGAGGTGGTGGTGAGTAGTCTGTCCTCCCCAATTCGCGTCAGCCAGGTGAGAAACTGTCTGTTATAGGATATGGATTTGTTGGCCGAGAATCGGTCGCTTATTTACACAGGAAGACTCCTACGTCAGCCGGATACGGGTTTCGAATGGAGTGGATGGAGCGAACTATTTGTTCTGTTGTTCGACAATTATTGTAAGCCCAACAAAGAAGGGGGGAGCGACGTGGCACTATGGTTGCTAATTATGATTGCGGCACAGTGGTGATGACAAAGTTGAAAGACAAGGTGTATGTGAGTAGACATGGGGACCCAAGTCGCACGAAGGGTACGATCGAGTGGGAAGGTACCGCAGAGCACGTCGCATGGCACCCTCCATACACCCTCATCTTCGACTCGCGCTTCATCGAAGTGCGACATGTTGAAACTGGACGACTGTGCCAGATTATTCCAGGCCATGACCTGCGATGCATTTGGGACGGGCGCGGGGCGTCATTACCACTCACTGCGCCGGGCCCCAATGGAAGTTAGGAAGAGGCACCATCACAAGAGGCGCGCGTGCATGGCGTCATGCGCGCAGAAGAGAGGAATGAATTTGCTCCGAGTCAATGAACCTCCCTGCGTCACCGACACAGCACTCGTCTTTCCGTCACCTTACCCTGAATGGCTCACCATAAATTGCGAACCGAACAGACAGACGAACTCCTACTATACATCCCCCTCCTTTCCCCCCCCCCCTCTCCCCACCCTTAAACGAACTCTTCGTTGCTCTCGTTGCTCTCATTATGACATGTACTTGATTCGCGGCCTATACACGTATGTCAAGAAAGTACTAATTGTTTGTGCCTTGATTGAGGATGGAATCAAATCGGGGAAGTTGGCTCCACCAAGAAGTCCGTGTAGATGCCGCATTGGCACAATTTGGTGGCCACCAGACTCGACCGCATCTTGAGCCCAACTGGTTTGGGTCACCTGACTGAGATTGCTCGAAGAACGATAACTCCCAAGAGTCAATGAATTATAATCATAGATCCGATGAATTTGCGATGGCATACATACATAGTGTACCGACTCTAGCTAGATCAACTAGGAACA
The DNA here is from genome assembly GCA_003313945.1 of Lactifluus pinguis. Lineage (NCBI taxonomy): Eukaryota > Fungi > Basidiomycota > Agaricomycetes > Russulales > Russulaceae > Lactifluus > Lactifluus pinguis. Next base: position 23,869 of record QLPA01000518.1, read on the forward strand.
TATACCGTAGCCCAATTCAATCCATGTACAAAGTTTGAGAGATCGAGCTGGGTATAATTTCTGCCTGCAATCCAGACAGTGTTAGACCTATTGAAATATGGCCGGTGAATCTGGGGAATCCATAAAAGAAGCTCTCCATTCTCCCCACACACCCAACCATCATTATTGACCGGGAACTTGTCAATATCTTCCGTTCTCGGCTTTTCTGCATGAGTCGTGATCGTGCGATTTCCCAAAGCCGAGGCAGTGGATGGTGTCCCGACATGCCACATGCGAATCGTGCAATCTAGTGAGGCCGAGGCGATCCATTGTCCGTCCGGCAAGAATGCAATAGAACTGACTGAATCGCTGTGTCCAGTAAATCGCTCGGCAATGATATCTCCTGTTGTAGCATCCCACACGCAAATCGTCCGATCTACAGAGCCTGAGGCAATGTACTGCCCATCTGGTGAGAATACAGCACAGTAGACCGCACTCGTATGTCCAGTAAATGGGCCGGCTACAAGCGCCCCTGTTGCGGCATCCCACACGCGAATCGTGCGATCCTCTGAGGCTGAAACAATGCGCTCCCCGTTCGGTGAGAATGCAACAGAATAGACCTTGTTTCTGTGCCCAAAAAACGGCCCTACTACAACCTCTCCTGTTTCTGTATCCCACACACAAATCGTGTGATCGAACGAGGCCGAGGCGATGCTTCGCCCGTCTGGTGAGAATACAGCAGAGTAGACTTGATCGGTGTGTCCAGTAAATGGGCCTGCTACGACCTTTCCTGTTGCAGCATCCCACACACGAATCGTGCGATCCTGCGAGCTGGAAGCGATGCGCCGCCCATTCGGTGAGAATTCAACCGACTTGACCCAATCACTGTGTCCTGTAAACGGGTCCACTACGAGCTCTCCCGTTGCTGTATCCCACACACGAATCGTGCAATCGTGCGAGGCCGAAGCGATTCGCCGCCCATCTGGTGAGAATGAGACATCAACAACCCAATCGGTGTGTCCAGTAAACGGGCCAGCTGTGACCTCTCCTGTTGTGGCATCCCAAATACAAATCGTGTGATCTGCTGAGGCCGAGGTGATACGCTGCCCGTCCGGCGAGACCGCAATGAAAAAGACCGAGTGGGCATGTCCAATAAACGGACCTGCTACGGCCTCTCTTGTCGTGGCGTCCCACACACGAATCGTGCAATCAGACGAGGCCGAGGCAATGCGCTGTCCGTCCGGCGAGAGCGCAATAGAAAAGACTGAATTGGCGTGACCAGTAAGCGGGCCCGCAATAACCTCTCCTGTTGCAGCATCCCACACAAGAATTGTGTAATCCATTGAGGCGGAGGCGATACGCTTCCCATCAGATGAGAATGCAACAGAAAAGACTATATTGGCGTGTCCACTAAACGGGCCCGCCATGACCTCTCCCGTTGCGGAATTCCACACACGAATTGTGTGATCTTCCGAGGCCGAGGCAATGCGCTCCCCGTCCGGTGAAAATGCAACAGAGCGGACCGGTTGAGTGTGTCCAGTAAATGGGCCTGCTACGATCCCTCCTAATGCAGAATCCCACAGTCGAATCGTGCGATCATCTGATCCCGAGGCAATGCGCTCCCCGTCCGGCGAGAATACAACACAGTTGACCTCAGCTGTGTGTCCAGTGAACGGGCCTACGACAACCTCTCCTGTTGCAGCATTCCATATCCGGATCGTGCGATCGAACGAGGCAGACGCGATGCGTTGCCCGTCTGGCGAGAACGCAACAGACATGACCATATTACTATGTCCAATGAACGGGCCCGCTACAACATCTCCTGTTGCGGCATCCCACACGCGAATCGTGCAATCGCTCGAGGCCGAGACAATCCGCTGTCCGTCCGGCGAGAATCCAACAGAAAGGACCATATCGGTGTGCTTGGCAAATGGGCCCGCTACAAGCTCTCCCGTCGTGGCATCCCACACCCGAATCGTGTTGTCTTGCGAGCCTGACGCTACCCGCTGCCCGTTTGGCGAGAATGCAACGGATTCGATCGGCTCATCATGCGCTTGAATCACCATTTCCAATGCTGGCCAATGAGACAATTGCCCACGATCCAAAGATAATGTGTGGGGGAATAAGTGAAGGTAATGCTGGATAATGCGGGATGAGGATGGTGCGAATGGCAGAGCAGATATATATATATGCGGGGCGCTTCTTGCTATTGCCATCCCGAAATACCGCACAAATGCAAACGCATCGTTCACCAATCCCAGGAGATTCTCCACGTCCCTTTGGGGCTGTTGTCATTTTACGAAATAGTCACTACATGCCATTTATAATCTATAGGATGTACGCACCTTCCGCTGCAACCACATCTTCAGAGATGCCATTGCTGGCGAAGCAAGGCCCACACTGTCCTTCATGCTAAGCACTTCTAGCCAGAACAGAAACTTTGACTCGAACAGGGATCGCAACTTTATGAACAGATCTCGTTCGAAAGCAAAGTGTTCTAAATGGTCGTCCCAAAAAATGCAGGCATACGATAGAGCGGACGGAATGTGCTCGGAAATTCGAGATTCCAAGTCTGGGACATCCTTGTTCGCGAGATATGACGACTCCAGTTTACAAATATTGAACTTGAGGCTATCCAGCATTAAACCAAGACACGAATGTGCCAACCGACGGTGCGCCTTGCCAAAGTCCACATGAAATCCCCCACTCATCTCATCGGCAAGAAAGTCACGGAATGAAGTATGGAGAGGAACGATCGGTCGCATTCCATCAGATGAAGTGACATGGCTCAGCACCGAGCCAAGATGACCGAGCATTTTGAGAACCTGATCTGAATCTTCGGGGTCAGGATCCTCGGGATCATCTTTAGGTGCATGTCGGCGCAAGGCCACCAGGGAACTGATGGTGAGGGGCTCGATCGAGGCAAAAAGTTGTCCCATCACGGATCGAAATAACATCTGTGATGCAGGCGACTTGAAATATGCCTCGAGGACCTCTTTGTATAATTGGTCCAACGGATCTTGTCCATCGCGATCTCGAGAGTGTCCCAACAAGTGCTGCACCACCTTTTTCTTACTAAAGCTGAAACTATCAGGGGGGTTGTTTATGAAGCCGCACGCAACAGAGGCCCACTGGAACAGGCCCTCCGCTGCCTTTGATAGTTTCACGCCATAGTCCTTGAAAGCGTCCGGATGGAGCGCATCCTGAAAATACGCGAGAATATCGTGCTCCGTTTTCGCAGCAAGTTTGTCATCATCCATGTAGACGGTGTGGACAGATAGTCCTTCGGCGAATGCAGATTCGATGTTAACATCCGGCCTTGATGTGATGAGAATACGGAATTTTGAAGGGAGGTCGAGAAGATGTTCAGCAAGGAAGGTGTGTAATCCTTTGGTGCCATTCGCATCTCCACTCTCGTCCAATCCATCGATTACGACAAGAATTGGATCTCGAATTTGTAGACCCTTGAGCGGTTCGAGGATGAGTCGTTCAAAAAGGGTACGACGGTCTCGGGTACCACGGAGCGACATATGATCCTTAAGGACCCTGCCGAGGGCGAATTTGAATGCAGGATAGCTGTTGGAGAGATCACAGGCAAGTGTCGTGAAAAGTTTGTATGCCTCGTCTTTGGAACCTTCCTTCCGAACGAAGGCGAAGTAAGATCCGAGACACTTGTCCTCGAAATGGCGTGCGACTTCATGTGCTATCGAGGACTTTCCAGTGCCTGCTTGGCCGAAGAGCACGAGCCCACGTTCGGATTCAGGATTCTGGACCCACTTGAAGATATGATCCAAGAAATCTTCGCGAGTTCCTAGAAGACAGCGTTTCTCTTCGCCGAATAGCCAGCCTCCCTTATAAGGCAAATCCCTAATTAAAGCACTGAATTCTGTGTGCCATGATCAGGTCGATCGAGGGTCAGATGGCCATCAAAATTACGCACCAGCTTCTGATGCCTGGTTTGACATCGCCTTAAGCTATAATCGCGCTATTGAGTCGAGCAAATCCTGCTTGTTTGGGATAATATTACTCACATCGTCCTGCATTCGAAGCACAGTAACCTCCGTCGTGACAGCAGCACGCGCAAGAAAATCGTCTCGCAGTCGGATCAGGATGGTGCGGTACTGTGTCACTTTCCCGTCAACCTGGCCACGGATATTCTTCCAAGTCCGCTTCCCTTCAAATCACATGTTGATAATGGCTAACCAAAACGCTCAGGACAACGTACCGAGTCGCACATCTTTCGCATACGATTCAATAAATTTGCTAATTTCCGAGACCCGTTCCAGCATGTCCTCAAGGATTTTCGCTTGAAGAGACTCCGGCTTGATCCTCCTCAAAGCGTCCGCATCTTTTACAAACGTAAACGCATCGGATATGGCTTCAAATAGTGATCGGACATTGTCATCACGCTGAACCTGCTGTAACAAAGTCTAGAAACAATGAACGTCCCACATGCTCCGACAAGGCAAGGTGACGCACCTCGGGAATCTTTGAGAGCACACTCCATGCTAGACTTGCGTAGGGATGCAGCTAGAGTACGGAAGTTAACTCGGCCAAGAAAAGGCAAAATAGCTTTGGGCATACTGATGCGACCGGGCTGACAGCATCCATCACCTGCTTGACGGCCCCAACGGCCATGCCCCATGATTCCATCGTATTGACAGCCTCCTCAGCGCGACGGAGAGCGATGCCTGGCATCTCCGTCTGGCTGTCCGATACTGGTCGCAAAGAAGCACTGCTCTCGATGGGAAGTTTACTGGTCCCAGATGAAGGAAGTAGAATGGCTACCGCTGGTTGGGTGGTTTCACCATTGACTTGAACAGTAGGAGGCGTTGCATTTCCTTCAACGACCGGCGGGCTGTCCAAATCGATCGCTGTGTCGTTCACGGTGTTGACCGGAGCAGTCAGGGAGGGACTCGCATTTGGTGAGACAGTGATCTTCAAGAATAGTATGACCGGCTCCGTTGAATGACCGCCATCATGGCTCAAAATAATCTCAAGGTCTATAACGTGCTGAGTCATATGAATGCGAGTAAGAACCCAACAAGACGAACCATGTTGAGGTTCACAGAGTATCTCGTGCCTTCCAACAAGGATGTCTTTCCGCGATGTCCTTTTCGCATAGAGAGATGCCGTAATACGGGAGAGTGATAGTATGGCGCTGCAAGAGACTCAATAATAATACAAATAAGTATAGATTTCGTACAAGGAGTCGACAACCTCGTTCCATTCCACGCGCTGTCCCACGCTTCGAACAGGTCGTGTCTGCCATGTCCTCGCCTCGTTATTCACAGTGACGTAAAACCGTCTTTTCTTCCCAAACACGGTCTTGAGACGAGGAAGATTGTGAGCCCTGAATACTGACGGGGAAACGGGTTTAGGATACATCCCAGTGGGATCACTAGTATACGTACCAGTCACCTCGAGAGGGAGAGTGCTTTGTTGAGTTTCGATGACCTGAGCACTGGTCAAAGGCGATTATGTGAGCAAAAATGAGAATTAAATGGAAGTGACTGAGGTACCCTATTTCGGGGATTTGAGGACGTTGGCTGTACTAATGATGAATATTGAGCGAGACGGAATGTAATAGACTTTGGCATACGAATCTGGTTGTGCAAGAGACATGGTAGTCGAGGTGCGAGGTTGAGGCAACCACGTGTCGTCCGCATGTCGACAACGTATTTCCTAACTGACAGGTTGACACCCTCCAAAACACGGACACAGACTCAGCACGTGATGGCCTTGCTCAGAGAGAGAAAACGTGAACATTGTCGTGGTTGTTATAGCTGTCGCACCTCCGCTCTGGACCAGTGAGTCATATCATAATCGACTCTTGAGTTATCATAAAACTGATCGGCCTGTGAGCGTATCTCACTATCGTACGTTCCCCGTCGATCCTCCTGAGACTGTCCACTTCTTGCGTCGCTCAACAGTACAGTAGGACGAGCATGGTGCATCCGCAAGATAGACGCACGCTAGATGCTTCATTCTCAAAAAGGTATGGCGCGAAAACCATCGCCTTGCTACGCAGGTGCTTGGGAGGCAGGCGTTCTGGGTGTTGGATACCGTACCGGAATACTATCGTATATATGCGCCCTAAAGGGGAGATAGGGGACCCCCCACTGTACTACTGAGACAAAGAAATAGCAAGTCCTCTTCAGTGAGGTGATAGTTGCCATTCCTAGCGTTGACATTCCTTAAACTGGAATTCGGTGCCAACGCTGGTGCTTCTTGGGTGGATCTGCCCCACGTCTGGAACTTCTTTCGGAATTCACCCAAAGCTGTCTTGTCCGCTCTCACCTAGTTCCCTAAGTCCTTCGATTAGCTCGTTTTCGACAATCGCGTGACTACTACTACCTTTGAGACGCCGCGTTTTCCCTTTCATACTATCTTCACCCCTTTTCTTCCTTTCGTCCTCCGTCCCTGACCCATCATCGCTGACCTCGTGGAGTTGTTGCACCTAATGTCATGCATGGAGCGAGCGGCGTGAAGTTCGAGCTCCGTAAGACAGAATTGGTCGGAACAGTTCCGAATTCGTGATGGTGTGTGTGCCGCCAGGGCCGTCTTTTATCTAAGCTAAGGTGACTCTTGAATGTGATACGAGTTTGCACGCTCCCATGGCTGGTTTATGTCACTGTTCGGACCATGGACGGTGTCACGGGGGTGGTGCTGGCAGGCAGGTTTTAGCAGGCGGGCAGGGATGGACAAGTTGGGAAAGACGGATGTCAACAGCCACGGGTGGACAGAAATGCAGACATGGACAAACGGATGAGTCAGGGCAGGTGGAGAGGGGATGGGGACAGGCGTACGCACCTGTTGGGCAGTGGTATCTTCCGTTCCCAGGCTTCGTGGCCATTCCCTACTCGTACTTCCAGAACTTATAGGAGGTGATGCCCACGACCGTGTTGACGGTACTGAGCCTCAGTGGCTGTGAGATCGCATTGAGGAAAACCGAGAGCGAGGATGGGTGAAGTAATGACTAAGCAATCCAACGCGACTTGAAGAGATCAAAATCGCCGAGCATCCGTGCATGCTATCACTCTGCCACATTAGCTTCAGAACATGATCGAGAACCATTTTCAAGGTGATTTTCTCATGTCAGGTTTATTTGTTCACCGAATCCAGTCTGGTCCCATCCCCGACATCCCCCTCAGTATCAGCGTCACGTGACACAATGCCACTACCTTGGAGTCGCTGGGATTTTTGAGCACTCAGCATTCAAAGAATTTATGGAGGTTCGTGTTTCGCTTTTCATGACCTCCTTGCGCGTATAAAGTCATGCTTTTGTCTGTAGCAATATACGCGTCATCCGGATGCAAACCACCTCGACATGA
>QLPA01000519.1:0-45899 GCA_003313945.1 Lactifluus pinguis
CAGCAGTCAGGGAAGATGCCCCATTGTCAGTGTGCTTGCGTGAGAGAGACAATTTGAACGCCCCGTATAATAGGAAGGGGGGGGGGAGGTGTTGGTGTCAAATCGCAAATGTGGTATGATCCATTTTGCAGGGTTCACTCGATTGAAGAGGCTCACCGCTGGCGTCGTGATAAACTTGAAGCGCAGCTTGGTCCTCACACCTTTCTGTGGCTTCATCTGCATGTAAGCGCGCCACTCGTGTCTGCGCATGGGTTGTTGTTGGGTCCTCCTGGAACGGGGACAGGCAACGATTTGCACGTGGGTGTTGATGTGGGGAGTCATGGACACGCGGAGTGGATTTGAAGTTGCGATTTACGGATGTTGACAGCGACACCAATGTGGAGGCTGTTATTAGTATTGGCCAAACATAGATAGTGATGGTGTATCCAAAGGTTTAAAGTACCATGTCCATGTGCGCGCAAGAGCGGCACGAGTAGTAGTATGTACATCAAGTAACCGTGATCATGACGAAAGATCGTTGATTGATTTCACTGATGTATCGAAAGCTCCCACTAGGGGGCATGCACTCTAGTAATGGTACCGTGCTGCCAGTGCGAATCACGGTGATCTGAGGAAAGCCTGCTTTTTGATTGGTGACGAGGTCGCCAAGCGGGTCGGATTTCGGGTCAAGGAAGATCAACACTGGAACCCCAATTAGTATATTGCTCTGATTCTGCCGTTTTAGTCTGTTGAAGGGCTTCGTGGCTGGGTGGGGTTCGTGATAAAATAGGCCAAGGGGTCATCGATAGTTGTTGAGATCGAGCAGCTATCGATCGGGAAGACGATTGAGCTCCCTGGGTTGCCGGTGAACATTTGGCAGAAATAATTCTGTAGACACGAGGTGAGATGGATGCGTTAGAAATAAGTTGGTTGCGGTGCGAAGATGGCAACTGAACTACACCGGACCGTTACTGTTCTGGGGCAATAAGACATGCTACCGTTGTAGATACTGGTGGGATGAGAAGGGGGTAGCTGATAGCATGAATGCAAGTAAAGAAGTTTTAGTGAACAGCCCAGTAAGAGGCGAGGAATCCCGCCGCGTTGTATGCCGGGGTCGCAACCTGAGATTATGTTTCTGGCAATGGAGACCACCTCGGTAGGATGAAGACACATTTCTTAGGGTTGGGGTAAAGGTGAGTGATTACTGAAGACGTTGAAGATTGCCTGGTGGCGGGAGTCAAGTGTAATCGCTAATAACAAGTCGTTCGATGTACTAGTATCGTGCCCCCGTCTTGGCATCTGTCAAGAAACGAGATTGATTGAACTGGCACTGTAGCGGCGTTTCGCCAATGCCAGTAATGAGCGCCTGTACCAGTGTGTTAGAGACAGAGATGGGCCAAAGAAGAGGGTCGTAGCGTGAGTCGCTTCCTCGCTCTCGACGGCGGTTATTTCAAGTAACAAGAGGCCCAGACGCGATGCTAACTGCGGTGAAATCCTTTACGTAGAATATTCTCAGAACCTCCGAGTCCTCGTATCTTTCATCTCCAGTTGTTCGAGAGCATCGAATAATTCTGAGGACAATCATGGTGCCGGAGTCAGCACTGGACCGGCGGACCGGCGAAGCGGCCTGAGGCACACAGGCAGCGAGAGGAGCAAAAGCAGTCCGAGTCAAAGAACTCAAAGAGCACCATGTTTGAGTAAGTTAATAGTCGTTCAGTTGCCAGTGCGGGGAGGATCTTGAAGGAGAACTGATTGATGACGATAGAAAGTATACATACTTAGGAAGGAGAAGGAAGTGCCAGTGAAACTCATTGTGAGCAAGTCGAGTTTTTATGTTGGATCAAGAAGTGGAGTATACAACCGTCGGGGCACTCGGGCTCAGAGTCGGGTTAGCCCCAAGTTGCTTCTACTGCATTACGACGAATGTCTGAGGAAACAGCTGAGGTGCGTTCGCCTGCCTATCCGTTGACTGACCTCCTTTGTTGCGCTCAATGATGGCCAACTCCCGATTCATTCGCTCGCCCTGCAGCCGATGTCGTTTCCACCCTCCTGTAACTTGCATGTCACCCATATCGCTAGCCTTGCAGACGGACTCGAACATGGCCGATGTCCATGTGTAGCAACGCCGGTTCATTGACTAATTGAGAGGATACGGTCACATGACGTTCAAGGTTGTAAAAATGCCATAACCACAACGACGTCCTGTGCCACATTCTACCACTTCCATCTGCTCCTCGTTCACCTCGCATCACTCACTGTCAACCTCATTTTTGGCTCCAGTTTCTCCATTTTGATTTCCCCCCTTTTCAAATGCTCTAGATTCCCGCCCGCCGCTCTTGTGGACCCCTCGTACGCCACAATGTTGCCTTGGTCTCGCTGACGCTCTTCGAGTTGTGCCTTGGCCATACTCCTGCTATCTCCGGCCTCGTATCTCATAGCTTTCAGATTTGGTTAGATTGCTTTGCCTCTATCTTTGTCATTTTCAGTTTAGACTCCAAGCTTTGCTTTTTTTATTTTCCTTAAAATTTCAGCGTCATACTCCGGTTCTGATACCACTCCTATGCTCATACCTTCTAGAAGAGCCCTGTTGCTCTTTCTCTGAGGCAGTTTTGGTTCTTGTTCGGTCATGGTCTTCATATTATCCACTCAGTTCGTGTCCTTACTCTTGTGCCTGTAGTTAACATATGCCGTTTTCAATAGCCGCGTTTTCATATGTACTTTAGTACATGTGGAATGTACACCGAAGAACAGCGACCCATCGTTGCAGCCTTAGTTTTCTCAAAATGTCTTTGTCGTCACATATATTACATGCGGACACGCTATCTCACTCTTTCCAACCTACATCCAACATTAGCACCTTTCTCCGGTCATTTTTCCCCTTTACCGGCGCCCTCAAGTTTGAATACTCTGCACGCAAAGCAGGGAAGCATCGCCAAGTGTCCCGTACCATCTCAGACCCTTTGTCCGAACTCACTCTCGCGCCACCAACGCACATAAAATGCTTCTACGTTGCCGTTGTCGAATACGTCACAGTCGAATACGGTGAGATTACTAAAGAACAAGGGGTATTGATGTTCACGTCAGAAATTAGCTGAAATGACAAGACTTCGATGTCGATCTCACCCAGCCTGTTGGTGCGATGCTGGCATCGTGCACACTGAAAACGAGTTCGTTCCTTTCATGAATGGTTCGAGATTTAATGACGGCAAGGCACAGAACCCGTATGCAAAAATGAAAGATTTGGCGCCTGATCGTTGACACCTTCGAAAATAGCCTGTGAGTGGGAATGAACCATTAGCACCGTGACGAGTTACGAACCCATTTACCTGCTCAGATGACCTACGCCGTACAGCCAATTGTCTCCAACCTTCCCATATTGCAGGTCATATCCTGTACTATCTCACCAGTTTTGCCCTGTTTTAACTCTCTTGAATCAATACTTATGTACGTCGTACTGATGATGATGCAGACCAAGTTTCGCCCAGGGTCACTAGGGTGTTGTGTGGCCGTCTCCTCTCGCACAATAGAGACGTTGCCAGTGCGTTATGCAACGACAAGTACGAGGCTCGTCGCCGGCTCTTGGACATGCGAATACGCTTTGCAGGCGGGAGGTCGGAGACCGAACACTTACACGCCGCGTCCATGGCGTCGGGTCAGGTTGAGAAAAGCCGTTGTACGTCGCTGCGAGCACGCTCTCTGTGACACTCGACGTGGGATGAGGACCTCATCATAAAAGCAGCTCTCAAGCTCAAAAAAATTGACACAAGAGGAGACCAGGCGGCCATAGACCTGATCAAACAACTGCTTGTCACGGTGAGAATCATTGGCTTTATGTAGATTTTTTTTTTTTGATGCAGTTTTCAGAAGCTAACCCCGTGAGCTGAGGGGGCTGTGATCGCAATAACTAGGAATTTGATCTAGTGAGCCCGCATGGATGGATGTGCTTTTTTGAGAAAAATGATGGAAATAGCACAGTATCGATGCCGTCTTATCCGAGTTCATATCGCCTCCACTCGACCTCCTCCACAGGTGCGATCCGCAACATGACTTTTCATACATTCTGATGTAGGCTGCATCAGAATGTATGAAAACTCACATTTCAGGTCATGCCTGAGCAACATTTAGGATAGGTAATTTGGTCTCCATTCCATCATGACATGTGATGGAATGGAGATCAAATTTTCTTACCTGTGCTAAATTTTGCTCCGTTATGACTACAATGTGACTTTTTGAAGCCGACTGGTGGTGATGACGCTCAGGGAAACCTCTCAGCGGCATTGAGCCAAGGCCAAATGGCCGTGCACGCTGAACCTGCACACAAAACCTCGAGGTGCATGCTGGCAACCTTGTTACTACAATGGGGCGAGCTGGCTGTCGTGCGACCTGCTATTTCCCGAGGGTGCGATAGCGATGTAGACGAATTGCACAAAGTCAATTAGGCCGTGCGCTGTGACCACGACACTTTTTGAGAACAGAAGTCTGGAGTTTGGTGCAGAAGGCCAGGGGCCCTTGGGATCAAACGAGTTGGAATTTTCTGGTATAATGATTATGTGCTAATTGCATACAACCCCAGTGGAAATGGGGGGACTGCATGCAATTAGCACATAATTTCTCATGTACACCAGAAATTTCTGTAGTTCAATCACAGATCCAAAATACCTCAAATACCACCCAAACCTATGTTTTATATGAGTATAAGTTTTGGTTTCAGCGCTTCATCCAAGTGAATTGAAGTGGCAATGTCAATGCATGTGCATATATGGCTTTGAGTGACGCGACTCTGGACAGATCCCACAATTGAAAACTAAACCAACTGAAGAACCAACGTTTACTACCACTGGCATAATCTAGCGAGCACGAAGCCCTCTGAAGTCCCCAATATTTTGTGCCAGTGAGAGCCAACAAGAATCAAGTTCTGTCTCTCGCAGAGTCAGTGGTAAAAAGTCAGACACGGAAGGGAAATCTTTTGATGAGAAAAGAGCACGCAGAAGCTAAGAGTAGTACACCAGTGGAAAGAAGGATTGTTTCGCGATCTGTACGTAGTTCTGGTGTAATCTCAGAGTTTTTTTTCAAAATTCAAAAATTTGACTTACTAGTCTGTGTTCTCAAAATGGGTTGGTGCGCACAAGTGGCGTCCAAGCGTCACGTGAGCCTCATGAGGCCGACCTTTCCATCTTCTCCGTCTTGTCCACATTGCCGTGCCCGAATGTTCTATCCCACAACATAGCGATTTCATGGGGGGCACCTACTATTTAAGGGATAAAAGGCGGAACTGGAAGAAATTTCTCGAACTTTTGTGTGGGTTCCTTGGCTTGTCACCCTCATAGGTAGTATTCTTATTTTGAACTAATCGATCGCGGAAAGGGTCAAAACCCTAGTTGATAATGGCAAGACCGTGGCTATATTAGGGATGGGCTTCTAGTCAGCTGTGTGCACTACAGTACTTATGATCTAGGCTTCAGATATCGCGCCAAAGGCAAAATACCACATAATACACGCCGCGATCGGCCAGAAATATCCGTTCAGCTCGCCCGCTCATTAATTTAATGTGTTTTGCATACATACAAGGCTTAGCGCATACTCAAAAGTTATATTTCCGTCCCATAATATTCGGTGTCGGCCTCACCTCTTTATCCTATCTTTTTAAAATCACTTTTCCATGGAGAAAGAAGCGTGTGTCGACAAATTGTAAAGTGTTTGGGTTTGCCTCCGCGTTAGCTGCGTTTGGGAGTGGCAGCGAAGAAATACCTTTTAGATTACAGTACTGTACTTTTGTCCCGATATCATCCCACTTTCCCGCGAAACCGGAGCGCCATCCATTCTCAGGCCCGGCGGGATACCGTAATGCTAGATAGCATCATCTCCTTCCTACTCATGCAAAAGGTTGGTTGGGTAGCCCAGTGGGGCATGGCAGTGATTAAGCAGTCTCAGGTCTTGGTATAAGGGCATAACGATGGGGGTTCCCATGTGCGTAATGTGCAGGTTTTTGCCTGCAAACGAGCACCTTTGCACGCACGGTACAGTACGCTCCCTTCTGTACCGATTAACAGCTGTGCCACTCGGTCCGCTTCTTACCTCTCGATCCGTTTCCAGTAAACCCGTACTTTTACGCAAAAAAAACGTGTAAAATTCTTATTCATGCCAGAGCGACACTCGAATGGTGTGCGTCTCCTATAATATGTCGCAATTCGACATCTTGGTGAGAGAGCAGCCAATCAAACACCGTCGTTGTTTTTGTCCAATCCCGTTTCCGTTCCTCTCCGACTCCGAGTTTCTTATCCCAGCGCTTGTTTGCATCAAAAAAAAAACTGGGTCGGTCCATTCCGTGTTTTAAGGCACACCAAAAACTCCCCCCTTGCAACCGAGCGTCCTTTGGTATTTTTTTGCGACTTTGTACTATCTTGTCATCCCTACTACAGTACTTCATAGCTAACGAGCCACGCAGCGTGAGAGAAAAGCGCCCGTTTGGTTGTAGTTTTTTTTTGCCGCGGATCGCACGTCAAAGAAGAGATAATTGCTTGGATGGTGATGGGATGACGGCATTCACTCGTGTCCCTCCCTCAGAAAGAACACTCCGGTTTCGATTTCGAACGTTCTTTTTCTCTCCCTTCCTCCACCACCCTGCCCATTTTTATCCATCTCAAACACTTCCGAGTCATCTCACAAAAAAAAAATACACTGGCCCCGATTGAGCGATAGAGTTATTACAGTGGTCCCGTTGCTGTTCTCCCTCCCTACCTCTTTTGATGCGCTCGTCTCCATGGGTCGTCTTGTGGTATGCACACTCTACTTCGCACGCACGCTGCCTCTCTCCCTTTCTCGGGCCCTTTCACTTGGCACACGTGCGTGCCAAACTCGTTCTACATATGCCATCCTCAACTCCAACTAGAAACTTTTGAACACAGCCAGCACAAAAAACAATTGCCCGACTCACCTCACCGGGAGAGGGGAAAGGTATAACTCTCCAAGATGGGTCCCTACGGGGGGCAGCAGCAAGTAATACTACATCCGTTCTGTTCCACCCTTTTCGTCCCTTCTCTTCTGGAAAAGCGCCACGTTTCCGTTCTGATGCCAAGCCCCAAAGAAAAGGAAAGCGTTCGATAGGGCCTATTTGTCGTTGCTTACCTTATCATACGATACGGCTCAATTGACCCCGTGTTTTTCTTTTTCACTCTTCCCGCCCGCCGCACACATAAAATTGAAAACCGAGGAGGGACTCGTCACGTTGCCCGAGACTCAAACGCCCCCGCAGCATCCTCCGACGGATGACCACATAAAAGGACGCGGAAATCACAAATAGGGCAGTCACCGGACAAACTTGAAGCCGTCGTTCAAATACTTTGTACGTGATAAGGATGCATGGTATACGCATGCACGCGCCCGAACGTCGATCACGACTCTGCACGGGATTCAAGTCCGGAGGTAAAGAATGGTTAGAAGGTGTGCGAGAACTGAATGAACTGCCAAGAAAGCACAAGTGAATGCGTGCAGTGGTTACTTACCTTTTCCATTCATTTATCAGCACATCTAATCAGCAGTTATGGGCGCTTGCCAGATGGCGTATAGTCAAAACTGCATGTGTAGATGAAAAAGAAAACGAGATAAGTGGTTTTGGGGTGGAGGGATGAAGCGCTCGAGACACTTGCCACTGCCCCTATTATTCAAGCTTGTTGCGCACATTCTACCGAGGTGTAATGCTAAGAAGATCAAGAGAAGAACGTTGGTCGACGATCGAGGGTAGAGGGAGAAACATGCTAGCGAAGTTTCTTCTTACCAACTATGCACCGATCTGCCGCTAGATGCACAGCTTTGCGGCATGGGTGCACCGAGGTGAAGAGGAACGTTTTCAACGGGGGCTTTTGTCAAGGTGGTTATTGAGCAATCATCTTCGGGGGTTTGGGCATGAATGGATGCTGTCGAGTCGATTGCTGGCAAGAGTTCGGAAAGGTCGGCACGGAGAGATAGGGCATACGTTTGACAAGGAACGAGGTGGTCAGTGAGGATTCTAGAGCGGACAAGTGCCGAGATGAGTTGACCGAAAAGAGAGATGGATAACCATAAAACAGCGTTTTTCTCGATTGGTGAGTGGACGCCTTTTTTGCGTGTGCACGACGTGCGCTAATCATTTACGCTGACCATCACGGAACAATCTATGCGGAAAAGAGAGTAAAAACGCGCCATCCTCGGCGTGTATACCATATGTATGGAATGCGTTTTGTCTAGGGCGTGGACATTAACACAACGAGGGGGATCTGCTGTCGGATGGAACTAGTATCCCGCGGTGAGAGTTTGACGACTCTGTCTGTCTGTTAGAGAGAGAGGTTGAGGGTAAAGACGCATCGGGGGTTAGACGCAATCAGACAGACGGAATGAGACATCAAAACGGCGATCTCGATCGCGGGACCTAGACTCGTTCTGTACCGTAAACGGTAAGGGAAGATATGCACGGCGACAAAGCGGACTGGGAATGGCCGAGAGAGATATCGGGGGAGTGTTGGTTGGCCTCATCTATGGGAGTACGGGGTCGAGATTCCATGGAAGGTCAGGCGGGGACAACGAGGCTGGTGAGGGGGTGCTCAGTGCCTCCGGGAGAAGGAGTGGAGCCCGGCCGGTGAGCGGAGGTGGAGCCCGTGAAAAGGGGAAATAGATTTTAGAAGTCCGCTAGGGATATAATACTAGTCCCTACGTCAGACGTCGTCATTCGACCTGGCCCAACAGAACGCATCCGTCATCGGTACTGTATCCCCTCCCCCTCCGTTCTCTCTCTTTCCCCCTCCCCCTCCCCCTCCTCCCCCCCTCCCCGCCTTCCCTTAGATTTCTCCTTACTGACGCAACTTTTCTAATACAGTCATTTCTACCATGTCCCGAAGTCAATCTCCTCAACATCGCTCATCCTCTGACGTCAAACCCATTCATTCACAGCCTCACCACCATCAACCACAAAAACAACAGCCGCCCCCCCCTGACGTCCCTCCGGCTATTGATTCCAAAGATGCCCTCCATCGTCCCCAGGCCCACAAGGCCAGATCTAACCTAGATCTAGAGCCAAATCCCTTTGAACAATCTTTTGCTCCCACCACTCATCCTCCCCCTTCCCTCCGCTCTTCCGCTAGCTCTCCCATCCGTCGGAATTCCACAATCTCGGTTACTAGTCAGGCAAAGTCGGATAGTAGCAGCAGCAGTAGCAGCACTACTTCAAGTGGTCCTCCTAGGACTCCTTCATCTTCCTCTGCTCGTACTCGCGATGGCAGTCCTCCCTCTCCCCCAAAACCTATCCTCCCTCCGATCGAGTCTATCGCCTCTCCGTCAGATCAATACCAATGGGGTTTCTCGTCATCCTCCATAGCCAATTCTCTAAGGGCTGGACCCCTCTCCCCCGCGATGCTTGCAGGTCCACAACAACCAAACGGCGATGGTCCACTGGCGTTTGACCCATCCAACTTTCGCACTGGCCTTACTCCGCGTACGGGGCTCACCCCAGGCACTGGTCTCACTCCGCTGATCGGCGGTCCTGTCTCATTCCCACCTCCGTCTCCCAATACTGCCGCCTTTCTTAACATGATGAGTTCGTCAGCTTCTGGGGCGACGATCACTCCAAACACGCTCAATGCCATCACTGGCGTTCTCGCCTCGGGTGCTGCCGCGAATGGTGCCAATTCATCTCAGCCTCATCCTCTGTCCGTCTCACATCTCCCGCCCTCGAGTTATGAACAACGGCCACAAAATTTCACTAATGACGCCGCAAATCAAGCCAATGACTCGCGGTATGCCAATTCTACTTCCAACGCTACGGCTACTGCCGCCAATGGCCTCTTCCTCCTCTCGCAAGCTCACCAAGAGCTCACGAAGCTTGAGGCCCAGCGTGCGAGCCGCTCGGATGGTGATGATGACAGCACTTCCTCAAATGCAACTGGCAAGCGAGGCTCGAAACGCAAGTCGTATGATGTATCTGCGTCACCTCCACCACATCATTCCAAACCAGCTCCACCTAAACGCGTTCGACCAACGCACAATGGAAGGCCAAAACGGAGCGACTCGATCTCGGTTGAAGAAGATGAGGAGGAAGAGGAGGAGGAGGAAGCCTCTGTATCTCCCTCAGAGCCATCGGGACCTCAAGTGAACGGGAAGAAGGGTGGCCAGAAAAAGCCCGAGACGGAAGAGGAAAAGCGGAGGAATTTCCTTGAGCGCAACCGACAAGGTGTGTTGACTGATTTCGCGATGTCGCGTACCTAATCGCGCAACCCACAGCTGCGCTCAAGTGCCGCCAACGGAAAAAGGCGTGGTTGGCTCAGTTGCAGGCGAAGAACGAGTTCCTTTCCCAAGAGAACCAGAGACTCCAAGAAGCGCTTGTCAGTGCGCGCGAGGAGATTGCGCGACTGTCTGCAGGCGCACCAATGCTTCCTGTTGGCGTTGCAACCAATGCACCACCAAATCCACACCCAGTTAGCGTGAACGTTAGTTTACCACCTGCTTCAGCCGGTGCCAAGACCGTCGTCAGCGCGCGTGGTTATGGCTACTAGTCTTCCTTTGCTCTCTCTCCCTTGGACTTGTACTACTCGTGGGTCTGCTGCTCTGTTCTCCCTCCCTTTTTTTTTTGGATTGGAATGTTTTTATTACTTTTCTGTTTTTTTTCGTCGTTCCATACACGCCTCTTTGCACTCTAGTCGATAGTTGTATGCTCTGCGCGCTCACAAAGCCAAACCTCTCTCCAGTAGCCACCATAAGATAGTGTTCAGTAGTATTCGACCTTT
The DNA here is from genome assembly GCA_003313945.1 of Lactifluus pinguis. NCBI lineage: Eukaryota > Fungi > Basidiomycota > Agaricomycetes > Russulales > Russulaceae > Lactifluus > Lactifluus pinguis. The sequence continues at coordinate 10,731 of QLPA01000519.1, forward strand.
ACTCTACCCGCCTTCCCACCGTCATATCATGCATCACTCACCTCGCATCCGTAGCAGTTGTACCAACTTTTTTCTGCGTTTGATGAAAAGCGCTGCCACAATTGGGTATATTAGGAAAAGATGGAAGGAATAGATATCAAAGTGAAGTCTGATCGCTCTCATGATCCATTTATGTCGGTCGCATCTCATCAAACGGAGTTCCGTCTTGGGGTCTGGATCTCGGGGTAGGGACGAACGAATAGGGAGAGGGCCCAGACGACTCAAAGGTACACGCCCGTGCCTCATGTTGTGGAGCGGAAAGATCGCTGGAACGGTCCTTGCGCGGCCGATTGCCAGTAGTAGGCGTGGTACACTGCAACTGTACGTACATGCACACGTCACATTGTTAACATGGTTTATCTCTTCCAACTGCACACACACACATACACCATGTGTTGCACATGAAAGCAGGTGGGAGGTGGGGGGCTCGAGCTCAAAAGAGAACAAGAGTCCAGACAAGAATCAAGTCCAGACCCAAACGTTTCATTTTATTTCTCCACCACCCCGCCCACTCTACTCGTGTGTGAGAAAACTGTTGAAAATCCATTTGGGCTCATTGCCGTATATATACGGAGGTATACTGTACAGTAATACAGTATACCTTGTTACAAAAGTAGTAGACGCAGAGCCCCCATTTGGATCATCGTTTTCTTAGAAAAACTGTGTATTTATTAATCATGACCTTTGTAAGGTGCTTTTTTTTACGTGTTTTTAGAGGAGGCCGAAAACTATTACAGTACTGTTATAGAGGTGGGGAGGAAAAAGCCTCAGAAGAAAGAGAAGGAAAGTCTTCACCATTTTTTTATTTTTTATTGTCTTTTCTTATTCCAAGAAAACGATTTTTTTTTGCGGGAAATGGGAGTATAGAGATTGTGCATACTGTAATACGTCACGCCGCGCGAGACGCGCAATAAACAGAAGTTTCGGAAAAGAAACAAAAAAGTAGAAAGAAGGTTCCAGCTCCCCAGAGTTTCTGAGCGCACAACAACGGTAGGTTCGGTCCGAACGGAAGGGGGGGGATATTATTTGATTTCCGCTTTGGGTGTGAGCCCGTTTCGCTCGAAAAAGGAAGTATGAAATGACGTCATTGGAAAGGTACACACAAAAACGACAACTTCTAGACCCGCACCCCCGAGTGTTATTATGGGCGGTGTGGGAGAGAGAGAGATTGTGGGCAAAAAAAAAAAGAGTAGAGGTGTGTTCCTTTCCCCATGCTTTAGCCATCAACCTTTTGGGTATTTTTCTGTTTTCATCTTTTAATGCCAAACAAACCCCGTGGGTCTGGTGGTTTTGTGGTATTTTGTGGGTTGCAGGTGAAAATATAAAGAGTCACATCATAGTTCGTCCCGTTCGCAGTCCGAATACCGTGGAAGGGAGGGGAAGACCGTCCCGACTTCCGACTCCCGCCTTTGACGGATAATCGAACGAGAGAGCGACAAGAGAAAAAAAAAAGAAAGAAAATGTTATGAGTGGACGATATGATTTTAAGATGGTTTTGGGGGGAGAAACTTTCTTATTTTTATTTTATTTCGTGAGGGTTAGTTTGTGCGGTGATAAAACTTATGTGGATGAGCCTTGAAGGGGATGTGGACATCAAAAAAAAAAAAAAAAAGGATCTGCGCGCGCATGCGAACACGTACCGAATACTAGCCGAACGAGATACGCGCCGTCAAACTGTAAATCAGCTAGCTATACAGTAGGGGACAAAGAGACGCTACTGTATACCTATAAGCGCGTGAGTTGGTCAGACAAGTCGACAAAGAGGAGAAAATGATTTATGATTATGATTACTGATACGATTGTGATACGATATGATATGATACGATGTGTGGCGTTGGGCTGTGGCGTCCAGCTAGATCGCAGCCAGTTGGTCGACTAACAGATCCCGTGTACGGCGAAGAGAAGAAGAAGAAATATATATATATGTAGGGGCAGAGAAGAGCTCTGAAAGGGAAGGAGGTTCCGCGGAGACGATATGAGCCTAACGTTAGTTTTTTTAAAGACTCGGACGGACGTTATATGTTGATTGTCGAAGCAAGTCGGAAGAACTTGAACTCTCAGAAAAAGAAAAAAAAAAGATAAGATAAGAAAATAGCAGAGCATAGAAGTGTTTTATAATGTTAGAAGCGTGAAAAAACTGGCAACTGCTGCCAGCACGACGGCCATTGGGCTAGCCCCCCGCTGCTCTAGACTGATCAGCCAAAACTCGGGCACGACCAGGTGGGGCTAGTAATGACAACTCGGCATCATGGATCGCCGCGGGCTCAGCGTTACCATTGACAACAAAAGGAGAGCGGGAAAAAAAAACGCGTAAAGGGAAATGGAGGAGAGGCGGCGCGAGATAGGCGAGTACGTGGGGTAATCACACTATCGACGGCCAATCTGCGGTGCTGGGCTTTCAATTGGATCTTGTTGCTGCTTTACGATGCGATCGAAAACCTCCGAGTCGGGTGCGGCGCCCACAATGCGCACTTTATCTTTTTTCTTCGTTATCGTTATCGCGCTATACACAAATCATCTCGCCAATTTCCCGCGCGGAAGTGTGTGGAAACTAGTTTTGTGGGCCACATGTGGCACATGCGTGTATCAAAAGAGGCGCCCCCCTACGCACGCGCATTGACACGGGCCGCCCGTCGAAAACTGTCGCTCGCCGATCCAGAACCTGTCTGATAAGTGATAATGTGTGGTCCAGGCTGCTCTCTATACCTTTCCAACCCCTAAATATCAGCCTTTTGTTGTCCCCTTTGATTACTCATCCACTAAACCTCGCTCTACCTCCTCCCGATGCCGCGCATCTAGCCATTCGAGTGCCACATCCTCAAAGTCCCACTGTCTCCGATGCCTACATACGATTAGCCACACAAATGTTGTCATCCCCCGACGCACTCACCTGTAGACTACTTCCTGTTCTTTCACCCCGCGTACAGCCGCAGCCAACCGCCCCGCCTCGCCTGGTTCCAATTCCTCAAGCGGTGTCATATACACGCGGATCGTGAAGACGATCGCGCCGCTGCGTGGCAACCGGCGCAAAGTCTGATGTTCGACTCGCAGACGCATTCTTTCTGGCATAGGCTCCGGCGGCGCCGGGCGCGGGCAAGTGCCGAGAGTGTCTTCGGGGCCGATTGTTCCTTCTGCCCATGCGAGCTCCTCGAGTGGCTCGCGTGCATCAGAGGATTGCGGCCAAGTTGCAGGCACGGACGTGGGTGGGAGGACCTGGATCAGCCAATTGTTTCGTGCTACAGGCGTGCTTGGGGATAGGCGACCAAAGAAGCGCGTAAGTGAAGGCTGAAGCTTATCCCCATCTGCCACGAGTCAGCTGCATGCAAATGCGAAAGGTGCTTTTCGGGGTGTGTACGTGGGGGGGAAAGGGGGAGGAGGAACGAGGAACGGCGCTTACAATGTGGTACATGGCCGCTCGTGTGTATCGTGTCGAGTGGCAGGCCGACTTTGTCTTCGAGACGCCACGTGCCTACAAACGTTTGTATGTTAATGTCAACGAAGAAGCGAGGGAAGAAGTTGGAAAGAAGGGAAGGGACGGACCAGCGAGGAGGACAGCACCAGCTTGGAGATAATACTGTCCGTCCGAGCCTTCGATCATGATCGCGAGGTCATCCTGAGACCTATTAAAAAAACGAGTTCGCTCGCGCACGAACGTGCTTCGCATAGCGGGGATTGACTGGACCAACTCACAACAGTGCGGCCACCATCATCGGGTCCTCCACCCCGAGGTCGTGTGTGACTCCCACGGGGAGTACCTCTACCGCAACGATCTCGCCTGCCCTGCGTGTGGCACGATACACCCCTGGGTAGCGCGCAACGAGGAATTCAGCAAGCTCGTGTACAAGTTCGTGTGCCGCCTGCGCACCACCTCGCACAAGATGCGGGCGGTCTGGAAGGGTGTATATGAGTTTCGGGCCACGTGGCGACGCGAGGCGCGCTGCGCGCAGATGATAATATGCGGGGAAGTCACGATCCAACTGTACATGTTTGCGTAAAATCGGTGCGGTCCCTGTATTAGCGTGCCTCGCGCTATTTTAGACATTATAGGGGTCATAAGCACACACTTCGATCCAGGAATTCCACACCATCGGATGGATGCCCATCGTCACGCTGGTGTTGTTTTTTTTATGTAAACAGGAACAAAAAGGGGGTTCAGACGATCAGCCCCCTGCTACGAGAGCGCATATGGGAGAGAATGCTCACTGGTAACGCCCTGGCTTGTAAGGTCGATAAGATCGAGGGGCGATTTGGTCGAGAGGCTCAGTGATGGGCGTCACAGGTGGGAAGGGAGAGTGGACCGGAGTCCAATCTATGAAAGGGAGATGGGTTAGCTCTCGGTGAGCTGAGCGTGTGGAACTCGCCTCCGGGACGCCTAGCTTTGTTCGGATCGTCATTCTGGTCTGTGAAGGACTCGAGTGGTGTGGCGGGGGGGCTGCTTTTTGTCACCCTCACAGTTTGACGCTGTCGGAGTACTACGGTCAGAGTTATCAGTGAGAGGATGAGACACGCGAAGAGGTCCACGGAGGTGAGCATGTCTCTGCAAGTGAGACTGGTGTGCTCCTTACCGGTCCGGAGCATGTCGGGAGGGTGAGTCACAAAAAAGGAAACAGAATGACGGTATTCCCCGGCCGGCCGAACAGTAGCTCAGTGAAGGCCAACACAGACGACTTCGACCTCGCTCTTATTTTCCTTTGTATGTTCATCTCTTTAATTTCTCTCTATCTATCAATTTCACCTTCAGACCAATAATCTAGCCGCATAATGGCCTCAAAAGCTGCCACAGCTGCGGTGGTACGTACCTCTCGCTTCGTTGTCAAATCCGAGTGAGTCGGCCTCATGACGATGCAACGAGCAGGACTTCACCCGCATTTATTCAACGCTCGGTCTCGGAAAGGGTATTGCGCATCTTCTCGCTGCCCCGTTCGTTGCCTTAACACGTCTGTCGCACTCTTTGCAGAGACCGTCGCCGCCCTGCAGGCGTTCCGCAAGCGCCACTCGGATGCTCAGCGTATATCTGGCCAACTCAATGCCCAACCAACAACGGTTGACGTGGCGCACTACCGCTCCGTCCTTAAGAACAAAGCAATCGTCGATGAGGCGGAGAAGATCTTACGCGACTTCAAACCCGTAACATACGACGTTGACGCTCATGTTAAAGTCATCGAAACATTCGAGACCAACGCGGTCCGTCATTCCCTTTTTTTTTTGCTGACGTCGATCATAATAACCTGTCATTCCGTGTTCCATCCTTTTTTTTGCTTTCCTGGCTGCCATTTCGTGTCGCAGATTGCCAAAGCCAAGGAGACGGAAGCGCAGATTGACGTCGAGCTGAAGGACCTTCAGGCGACACTCTCCAATATCCAGGATGCGCGTTCCTTCGAGGACTTGACGGTGCGCTCCCTAGACCCATCCGGTGCTTGTTCATTGATTCTTACGCTCTGGCAACGGAAAACTTTCAGATCGAGGAAGTCGGCAAGGCACACCCCCGCATCCTTGAGACAGTCGAAAACATGATGAAGAAGGGCAAGTGGACCGTACCCGGATACAAGGAGAAATTTGGCGATCTGTCGCTCATGTAAACGTGTATTGGGTGGTCCGTCACGATGAACCGCTGCTATTCATTCGCGATAGAATTAGAGAAAATCAACACATGCATAGAGTGCATGCGCTCTGCTTAGACGAAGGTGGACGCGTTTTTCCATGGTAGTACACGTGGATGAAATTGGCCTATGAAAAAAGTCGATACTCGCTCGTACAAAATGCACCACATTCGAACGTAACGCTCGGACACCTCCACCCATGAATCAGGCGTGTTGTGCCATTGAAACTGCAACCGCCGGTCCCCACCCATTCGTCGATGTCGATGGCCTCAGTTTCCTTCCTGGGCTCGGACGCACCGTGCTATCATCCACCTCCAACATCGGTGCACTGGCAGAAGCGCATATCGACGACTGGTGATGTGACCTCCTTGACTGTGCGGATACAGGTACGCGCACGTTCCACGACATACCGTCGAGATCAGTGAATTCCGCTTTCACGCTCGCAAATGGGCGACGCAGCAGTGCCCATTGTGCCTGGTGAGGGGGGAAAGAAGGAAATTCATGTCAATTCGCAAAACGTATGTGTGATGCGTTTTTAGAGAACTCACCGGCGTCGTGATAAGCGCCGCTTGATCCTCGCGCCGTTCTGCATCTTCATCTGCACGTAAGCGTGCCAAACGCGCCTGCGCACGGCGTGTTGTCGTGTCGTGCTGAACTGGTAGTGATCTGCACGTGGGTGTCGATGTGGAAGTTGTGATGGATCCGGACGCGCGCCGTGGTTTCCGGGTTGTTGTTGAGATGACGGGTGCTGAGGCCGAACCCAAAATGGATAACCTGGCCGCTGCGGTCGAAGGAGGCGCCGGAGAGAATGTAAAGGTCATGTTTGACGACGACGACATTGTGATAGAACCAAGACTTTTTTTTCGGCGTCAGATGATGATGATGCTGGTGATGATAGCTATGACGAGCAAAGATGACTGTGGGGATGGCACCAGGCCTTAGGCAAGGGGAAACAATGCCGCTCCTTCGTTCGGGTCCTTTTCGAGCCCCTATTACGATACTGCCTAGGCAACGAAAATGCAGCCCCAAGAGAAACGCCGCCATAACTCAAACAAGCGATCATGATTCCATCCAGTTAAAATGAAGCGGCACGAAGTGAGGAAACTGGTAAGTGGGAACCCACATGACGTGCATCCAGCTGCTAATATTTACCGCCTTTTGGGGGGGGATCCTCCCACTGTCAAAGAATTAGCAGAAAAAAAAAAGTCATCGGAAAAAAAAAGTCCGCTCGTCTAGAGTGTGCTAACTGAAGGTATGATGACATCGATGCAAAAAAAAAAAAGTTGGACGACCATCAAAATTTGATCCAGGCTAGACTGAAATCGGTCCATGATCGCCAAGAGAAAATTACTTTTGGAGTGATTTGCCTAATAGTAAGCTGAGATAAAACAGCAGAACGGAAAGCGGGGTCGTAAACGCGCCGGCGGTGGCACCGTCGACGGTATTATTCTGAGATAACAGTAGCGCTTTTTAGAAAAAGGTTGCCGGTGGAGAATGACTTTTTGGACCTTCGTTCCTGATCATGACCGGCGTGGTCACACGGATTGCCGCCAACCCGAATAAACGAACGGACACCTTTGGCCCATAGCTTACAGAAAGCAAAACCTCGAAGAGGCGAAGAGGCTAGGTATCCATGGTGACCAGGGTGTAGGTTGATGCACCGAACGAGCGACGAACTCCGATGGTTGGAAGAGGGAATCTTAAAGAAGTGAGAACTTGGAGCCTAGTCAAGACGCTCAGGGTCTAGGCTTTTGTCGTTACAATGTCGTAAACGTGAGAAAACATCCAAGTCACTGAAACGCTCAGAATGGGTGCTTCCGAATCAAGTTCACACAGGGGGCATCAGAAGCCTCAGTCATGGTTGAGACGAAGTTCAAACTGAATGCCAGTGGTAGTAGTGGACTTAGCGGTTCGGTAAGCACGTTGGGGGTTTGAGTACATGTAGAGACAACTGAATGGGCCAGTACAGAAGGTACTTGAACAATTCCAAGGAATAAAGAGAACATATGGTTCAATCTTGCCGATCGCGATCGGCCTTCAACTTGAAGATAACCCACTGAACGTTGACTTCTTGGCCTAGTTGATGGTATCCACTGGCACTAGCACAATTACCACTGTGCATTACTAAGTATGTTCTTACTACTTTACTTCTACTAGGCGTTCAAAACATCGATCTGATTAAAGAAAGGGTAGTCAACATACCCAGCCGCAGCCTCCACAGTATAGAATGTGTCACGATTATATGGCGTCAAGGGGAACCCTTCTTTCAGGCGCAACGGAAGATCGGGCTGTGATGGTATGCGTATCACGAGGTCTGTGTCAGGATCCACTTTCGAGCACAGTACATAATGCGAAAAAAAAAGGTAACTGACGTTCGCAATGAAATGACGGCCAAACGCAATTAGACCGCCATGCTTCTCCACCGTGCTTGTAGCCGAGGCACGGTCGAAGCCGCCGTTGGCCATGTAAGGGATATCGCCTGCGGCGTTACGGAATGCCTCGTTTGACTTGCCTTGATCCGAGTCCACTTCTTCATTTCCATTGACGCGTGGCTCGATGCCATGAACATAGGCAATATTAGGGTATGTCGCGCATACTCGTTTTACAAACCTGGTGAAGGTCGGAAGTGGGTCTACCATACCCATATCTACCAAAGGGTCTGGGATGCGGATACACAGTGAATCGACCACCTCTTTCTCACCTTGGACTGTGGACCAGGGGCTTATACGGACGGCCGTCCTTTCCGCGCCGATGACTTTCACGACTGCTTCAATTACTTCGAGCGGGAAGCGCAATCGGTTCTTGATCGACCCACCATATTCATCCGCACGCTGATTGCTTGTCGTCTGCAAGAACTGATCTAACAGGTAGCCATTGGCTGCATGTAGCTCTACGCCGTCAAAACCAGCCTTTATTGCGTTCCTTGCGGCCTCGGCATACAATTGGACATACTCTTTGATCTCAGAGACAGTGAGTGGCCGGGGTATAACTTGCTCCTGACGGCCAGCAATGGGAATGGGGCTGGGACCAACGACATCAAAACCTCCTTCATTGAGGACGGCAGGGTCTGCGAGGCGCCCGATAGCCAAGAGCTGCAAGAATATAAACGAGCCATTTGCGTGCACGGCATCTGTGATCTTTTTTAACGTAAGCATACCGCCTACATCTGATATAATCACAAAGTTCTACTAACCACTTTCCATGCAGCAATCTGTTCATTGTTCCAGATACCCGCAATGTTTGAGTACCCTGCTGCTTGAGGGGCAATTGCGGTACCTTCGGCGATGATCAGAGTTCCCGGGAAGCTAGAACGCTGCGAATAGTACGTCTTTGCAAGTTCTCCGTGGACATGGTCCTTGTTCGCACGAAAGCGAGCTAGAGGTGCCATTACGACGCGATGCTGAAGGTTCATCAGACCAACACTCAGAGGCTCGAAGAGTGTAGATACAGACTCGGAGGAGGACATGATAACAATTGCTGTATGAAACCGACGACAGGAGATTGTCCAAGTTGCTTGACTCACTACAAGTAGGTCAGCTTCAAGTTATATACCTGAGCTTGTAATACCGACGTAAGAGGAGTCCTTCGCTGAGTAATTGTATGGTAATCGTTTCGAGTTTCTCCCACCCCCACGAGCACTCACCTACTTCCTTTGGCGACCCTCCGAAGTTGCCGAGGGCCCAAATTGTCAGCAATGTCTCTAAATGACATCAGCTGAGCAACCCACTACAGTTGTAGAAGTTGACATTCTCAGTTCAACTTAGGGCACGTCAAGGTAATGAGAATCACCTTGTCAAATGCAAACGGCATCGTCACGCCGGCGGTGAGCTCCGCTTATCCCTCAGCTGTAGCAGCAGGCGCCTTAGAAAGCACGTCACTGGCACATGATTTGCCTGCTCGTGGGCCAGCAGGAGAAGTCCCAATGGGACCAGGATCTGGATTCTGGATGAGGTGCACAAGTAAGGTGATGTGGCAGGATAGTAGGAATAGAGCCTCCAAAGAAGAAAGGCCGGACTCGGAAATAAAGCTGCATTACAACCGCCAAACAGGTTTAAACTAAAGGAGTCGTCGCAAAAAGTCAGCTGGTCTAGAGTGATGCCAGTGCAAACTGAAGGTTAAACGAGCATCAAATTTGATCCAAGCCAGATTGATATGCCCAGCGTCCATCGCCGGTTCTTTCGAGAGAAATTACTTGGGGTAATGCCTAGCAAGCTGAGATAAATCCACAGATAGAAAGATGTTACATGAACGAAAAGTTTCGCGCGCACAAGGTTTGTGACAAAAAAGAGGTAAAAATAAATATTGAGACCCGTAGGTCTACCACTCTGAAACAGCGTGTCATCCTTGTGCAGGGGCCATGCTAATCTTCTCTGTATCGTTCCAATTTTTTCGTATGCATCCCCGAAGGGAGCGATAGTATATGAGTGAGTCGAAAAGCGGTAAACAAAAGTTTCTATTTTGTTTAGGACGCGGGTGTGAATCATGACTATTTTGGTCTGTGGCGGCGGCCTTGAGGCTCAGCCGCTCACCGTCTCACTCTTATCGATATCTTCTGTAGCCACGAACTCGCAATTTGTATGTGAAAGTCTCTCACTTCAGATATTCCTGCTTTTAACCATTACTACAGCCCAGGTTCTCAAACAACCGGAATCAGCAACTTCAGCCGCGCTTGGGTCACCGACATGCAGCCGACATCGTTCCCACTCCAACTAACTGGTATGTGTCTTGATACCTCGCTGTGACAAGTACCAAGTCTCTGCGCCCTGCTAGTCCTTAGAGCACACAGTGTTCCCCATCTCAAGACTATCTCTCGAAAAGAAGGTCGCTTTTATGTCACTGTGACCGCCGGGGCGAGAACTTGGCATACACGAGCTGTGCGGAGCATCGGGAATGGTGTGGAGTGGAACGAGGAGGTCGATGCTTTGTAAGTACTCTCATATTTTTGTCTCTATTTACCAACTGACTCTCCTGTAGTGCCTTACAACCACATTCTCGTGTTACAATATCCCTGTATGCGAAAAGGACCATGCAGAAAGACATCCTTGTTGGAACACAGGAAATAGACTGTGAACCCCAACGCGGTTCGTCTCTTTAGGATTCTTAATCATGCGTCTGGCTGAGCATCCAACCTGTAGAGCTCGATATTGTATTTGGTGACGCTGATCGACATGGACATCTGACGGAGCAAGCCACACCCTACATAACGATCACCATGTCAGAAAATCCGAGTTCGTCTGTGACTGCGTCAGACAACGCTCCAAACCCAAGAATGGCAGATCAAGACAGCCCTGTCGCTGAAGGTGCTACGCATTCTACTGATACCACGCGACCGACAGCAACTACCACCGCCCTATCTTCTCCATCTCGGACAGGTGCCGTTCCCATCGAGAGCGGTACCCCTATGGAATCGATGGTGGACAGCCAGACTGAGATGTCACATACTCTAGATCGCGCTGGGGAAGCTTTGGATACGGTGAAGACGTGGAAGACTACCGTTAACACTATCAAATGGGTGATGGACACAGTCAGTCCAATCCTAAAAGTATGCACAAATATCTTTTTTTCTCCCTACCCTTCGCTGAGTTCGTTCCGCTCCAGTTGAACCCCTATGCTAACCTAGCATGGAGTCTGTTGTCAAAGATCCCTGAGGTTCGTCTCCTTGCTTTGTCGGAGGTCAATCCTAGATTCATCCATTTTTTTGTCACTTCGCTACCAGACCTTGCTACACCAGTTTCAGCTTGACGACAACGTCCAAACACTACTTACCGCGATACGGGACGCATTTGAATTTGCGAAGGACGCGGACGTGTTGACGAACATTCAGCAGGGGTCTACGCAAGCAAAAATACTTGAAGAGATGCTGCAGTGCGTCTCTGAATCTGCTGAATTTATAGAGTCGTATGCGAAGGATGTGCAAGTCGGCATGTCGTCTTGACCAGTTTCGTTGCTTGTGGTTAACACATGATTTCCAGGAAAACGAGTTTTGAAGAATATCGGTGGCCAGCTAGACGACAAAGTCGAAACGTACTGCACCACGCTCATCCGACTGCACAAAAAGTTCCTCACATATGCTACTGTCATCGCTGGGGCTGCTGTCCTTCAGATACGAGATGATATAAGGGCGCAACTAACGGAGAGGTCCAACCAGGCATTGGAAACTGGTGCGTAATCTTGACATATCGTTGGATCATCCATCTAACAGGGGGAGCGCAGAATTGAGGGCAATAATCGGAGAAGCGCCTTTTATAGGAGGGTGGCGATTCAACGATAGGAAGGGCTGTCATCCAGGCACTCGCCAAGATTTTTTGCACCACATCATTGAGTGGGCCGGGAATCCCGAGTCTGAACGTGGCCTCGTTCTCTTCGGCCAGGCAGGCACAGGAAAGTCCTCGATCGCACATCAGGTCGCGCGTCTCTTCGACAAGAAGTGTCTTGGTTCTTATGTCGCGTTTCGTCGCAAGGAGGAATCCAAAGACGATGGTTATCATCTCTTCACAACGCTTGCTCGTGATCTCTCCGATCGTTATCCTCCGTTCAAACTCGCCCTCGGGGAGGCCGTCATTGGCAATTCGTCTTTTCGTAATACCCGAGATTATCCTAGACTTTTCGAATGGCTCCTCCTTGAACCACTCAAGTACCTACAGCTCGATGGCACGATTCTTATCGTCATCGATGCGTTGGATGAGAGTGGCATCACTATCGGCAAAAATGGACTACATACATTTCTTGCCCAACACCTCATCGACCTCCCTCCAAACTTCCGCATCTTCATCACTTCGAGGCCGGAGCATGGTATCGAACCTGCATTCGCCAACGCGAAGTCTGTCCGTACACTGTACATGAATGACGCCCAACTGGCCGCCGACACGGAGCGCGATATTGGGATTTATCTCCAGGATGAGCTCCCCGAGGAAATTTTCAAAGAGCATGGCTCCAGATTGGCGAAGGGTGCAGAGGGCCTGTTTCAGTGGGCCGCAGTTGCATCCGGGTTCATCAATAGTCCTGATAATCTCGGCGTCATCGTGAGAAAGGTCATAGAGCGCCTGTTGGGACACTCTCGAGGTCATGGTGGAGGTCTGTTGGATCATTTGTACGAAGACGTTCTGAAAGAATACTTCAAATCAGAGGAGGCACAGTCATTATTTCGGTCCATCATGGGTCAGCTTTTTGCTGCGATCGAACCGCTCTCCATCCAGTCCTTAATTTCTTTGCGACGGCATGCACCCATTGATGATCCCGACGATTTCGATCCTGTTCCTGTACTTGAAACTCTTCGTCGTCTGGGCTCGCTGCTGAGCAACGTGACTTCATCGGATCAAACGCGTCCCATCGTTCCTCTCCATACCTCATTCCGAGATTTTCTAACCAATCAGTCGAACGACGTGTTTTATGTGGACCTCGGCGATTCCCATCAACAGTTGGCACATTCCTGCCTTGGCTTAATGCTAAATAGCCTCAAATTCAACATCTGCAAACTCGAGTCGTCGTATCTCGCCAACAGCGACGTCTCTGACCTTGAATCTCGAATCACCGAACACATTCCATCTGGACTATCTTACGCGTGTGTTTACTGGGTCGATCATTTAGGTCATTTTGTCTTCGACCAGGGTATCTTCAAGAAGGTCCGATCGCTCTTCGAGACAAAATTTCTATTTTGGCTGGAAGTGCTTAGCATTAAGAGCCGTGTGGGCCCTATTTCACCAGTATTATCATCGTGGTTGCAGCTTGAGGTAGGTACACCCGATAATTGAGTATTACATGTAATGACTTCTGCTTAAAACAGCGTACTCAACCAGAAGTGCAGAATTTGTTGGGATTGGTGCATGATGCGTCCGCATTTGTACGGTATTTCGGAATGGCCGTGGCGAAGAGTGCTCCGCATATCTATGTGTCTGCCCTCCCTTTCACACCAACCTCTTCCCGCATCCGCAATCAATACCTTTCCCAGTTTCCTCACACATTGAGCTTGGAACGTGGGCACTTGTCTCATTGGCCAGCATTGGAAATGACGATTCATGCACACGATGGATTGGTCTATTCTGTTGCATTTTCTCCAGACGGCCATCGCATTGCATCAGCCTCATCCGATTGCACGATTCGCGTTTGGGATGCCACGACGGGAAAAATCGCAGCGGGCCCGTTCACTGGACACACCGATATAGTCAATTCTGTTGCATTTTCGCCAGACGGCCATTGCATTGCATCGGGCTCGAACGACGGCACGATTCGCATGTGGGATGTCACAACAGGAGAAATCGTAACGGACCCATTTACTGGACACGCAGCTTGGGTCTTTTCTATTTCATTCTCACCGGACGGGCGGCGCGTCGCATCGGCCTCGCAGGATTGCACAATCCGCGTTTGGGATACCACAACGGGAGATACCGTAGCGGGCCCGTTTACTGGACACACCGATTGGGTCAGATCTGTTGCATTCTCACCAGACGGGCGGTGCATTGCATCGGCCTCGGACGATCGCACGATATGCGTGTGGGATGCCGCAACAGGACAAATTGTAGCGGGCCCATTTACTGGACACACCCATTGGGTCAATTCTGTTGCATTTTCGCCTGACGGACAACGCATCGCATCGGCCTCAAGTGACCACACAATTCGTGTGTGGGATACTACAACGGGAATGGTCGTAGCGGGCCCATTTATTGGCCACACCAGTCATGTCCTAAGTGTTGCATTCTCGCCGGACGGGCAACATATCGCATCGGCCTCGTATGATCACACAATTCGCTTGTGGGATGCCACCACGGGAGTGATAGTAGCGGGCCAGTTTACTGGTCACACCGATCAGGTCTATTCTGTTGCATTCTCGCCGGATGGACAGCGCATTGTATCGGCCGCGGAAGACTGCACGATTCGCGTGTGGGATGCCGCAGAAGGACAGACCGTAGCTGATTCATTTCCTGGATGCTCCGGTAGGGTCAGACTTGTTACATTCTCGCCAGATGGACGGCGCATCGCATCAGCCTCGGACGATTGCACAATTTGTATGTGGGATGCTGCAACAGGACAGATCGTAGCGGACCCGTTTACTGGACACACCGATCAGGTCAGATCTGTTGCATTCTCCTCGGACGGACAGCGCATAGCATCGTTTTCTGACGATCGTATAATTCGTGTGTGGGATGCCGCAACAGGGCAAGTCGTGGCGGACTGGTTTACTGGACACCCTGGTTGGATCAGCTCTGTTGCATTCTCGCCGGACGGGCAGCGCCTCGCATTGGCTTCAGATGACCACATGATTTACATTTGGGATGTCACAACAGGAAGGGTCGCAGCAGACCTGGCCACTGGACAGTTGGTCAGCTTTGTTGTATTCTCGCCTGACGGGCGGCACATTGCATCGGCTTCTTCCGATTACAGGATTCGCATTTGGGATGCCACAACAGGAAGGATCTTAGCGGGCCCATTTACTGATCACTTCGAGATAAATTTTGTTGCATTCTCACCGGATGGACAGCAGCTTGCAACGACCTCAGACGATGGCACGGTTTCGGTGTGGGATATTACAACTGAACAGATCGTAGTGGGCCCATTCACTGGACACACTGCTCCGGTCAACTCTGCTGTATTCTCGCCGGACGGGAAGCGCATCGCGTCGGCCTCATCCGATTGTACGATTCGCTTGTGGGATGCTGCAACAGGCGAGATCATAGCTGGCCCGTTTATTGGACACACCAACTTTATTGGATCCACTGGCATTGCATTCTCACCGGACGGCCAGTGCATTGCATCGGCCTCGTACGATCGCACAATTCGCATGTGGGATGCTACAGGACTGCTTGGAGGGGACACATGTACTGGACATACCTCAGGGTCCAGATCTGCGGAGGTTGTATCTGAGAAGATCTTTAAGGACCAATCCTTGATCGATAATGATGGGTGGATATGTGGAGAAGAGAAAGAACTTTTTTTATGGATTCCCGATCTTCACAGGCAGTGTCTTCATAGACCCAGCACTGTCTGGATCGTAGGTAGACATGAAACGCGGCTTGATTTCTCAAAGTTTGCGTATGGATCAAATTGGACTACAGTATATGGTTACAACTCATAGAAATAGAATCGGTTGTACACTATTTATTTATTTTTCTGTAGTCATTCCCTCTGGATTAGATACTAGTAAATGACCGTGGACAGTCAGATTACTACATGTTAAAGACTCGTGAGATAGAAGAGAACGCTGAATTTCTTTCTATCTAACCTTATGAATCAATTGAGGGTCCATCGAACGCGTGTTTGCTGAGAATCACGTGCCCGGCCACTAGTAACGTGACACGGTCATGTGACTCATGTGCCTCAAAAGAGGTCACTCCAGTTCCTCCACAAGAAAGAAAAGCGAATCGAATTATTTGTAGGATTGCTGATCTCAGCGCGAGAACTAGCAGCGCTGCTTCAAAGCAAGCAACGTCCCTCCAACCAAGCTTTGACAAACTCGACCATCTCACTATGAATTCGCCGAATTTTATGGGGTTCCTTCCCGCCCTCCCAGAGCCCGTTCTCGTCCCAGTGGTGGACACCACCTAGCAGTGTGTCATTTCAGAGTTTTATCTCAGCAAGTGAAAAAAAATAGGACACACCAGGAATAACTCTGAATGGCGTAAGCTGCCCTTTCGTTCCTCCGCACCCCCGTAAGTGCTATGTGGTGTGTATGGGCGCCACGGATTAACTGCTAACCCATCTGAAGTCTATATCGCCGGACCCGATCAAGAAAGGGGTAGAGGGATTGAATATACCTTTACCATCAATAGGTACCAACCTATCAGCTTCGATGTGGTAATCGCCTAGCGTGTTTATGGCAGTGGCATTTGGCAGCTTTGTAGCATTCATTCGGCGGGAACGCTTGGATACATATCTTGTGCTCATAGTCGATGTCCGAAATAATAGGAAGGATGCCACCTAGTGGCGCGGTCTACAAATGGATGGGCGTTGATGCGGTGGTGAGAAGACATACTGTCAAGTAGCCCCATTGTGCGCAGTACTGGAAGACTCACGGGCGCCAGTCTTCACCGAGATCTGAGATCTGATATTTTGAATCGTTGTTTGTCCCGAAGCAATCTTCCACAGTCGAACCTATATCTTGTGTGCAGAGTGCGACAATGTTCTTCGTGGTTCCAAAAGGTTTGTGATTCAAGATGTAAAAGGGTAAGATATGCGTATCTCACGAATCCACTTGGCATAATTTAACGAAGTGATGCTAGCTTTCAGTCCTCCTGGCAGGAGCACCGTACGCTTCGTGTCTTTCAGGGTCCGCATGTCGCCGTTGAGCGTCGCGCAGAGCAGAACCGATCGAACGTCGTCGAGCCAACAGCAGGAACCCAGTTTTGATCCTGCCATGAGGCTAGCGGATACTGTTCCAGTAGCACATATTGGTTCCGCCTATCTTATAAAGCAGGTCCGAGACATACCTCGAGCACCGAGGCAAAGTCCTTAGTCCTTATCTGACTCCAGCTCGCTGAGGCCAGAGGTTGTTGAGTCGGCCGCGCATAGCGAATTGGTCGTGCCAATGCTATTCACGATGTCGGATGAACAAATTGGGGTGCGCGGCGAGCCGGATAACGTCCATGTACTCCCAATTCGTGAGCACAGCGTGCGTCACTGCTAGGCGGCGGGAGGAGTTTTAGTATCGTTTGAGGAGAATGATTGAAAACAAAAAGGTGCCCACCACTCGACGCAATAGCAGCAAACACAAGATCAGGATACAAGACTCGCATGTGAGCCGCCCGTGCTCCTGCATATGACCCCTACAAGACACGGCATTAACAACGCGATGGCCACCATCACAGGACGCTGGAGAGGGCACACGAACACCATAATATATCCATGGCGCCTTTCGGGCTGTAAGGTTGATGTTCTCGAATTTGACATTGCTCATAAAATTGGCCGAGTCTTCGAGTACTTGCTCGTTGTTGAGCCACCTACAGCGGCACATAATTGGGGAGCAAGCTGAATCAATATAAGGGCGCGTGGAGGGGTCGACATGGCATGTGACGGCGAGCACAAGCACGCCTTAGGGAATCTGTAGAAAAGTTTTGGACACCCGGACCAAACCCTGGTCGCTTGTCAGCGCTTGAAAGCGTCTTGGCTCATTCCAGGGAACACGTACCATAATATCTATGCTCTAGCACAACTGCGATGCCGCCTGTCGCACGGGCCAAAATACACGGGCCAAAATATCCCCAACATCTGTGTCCAAAAACGACAGACGGCCCTCCCCGTTGGTCTCGCCCCCATCGATAATGATGACGGGTAAGCCAGGACGTGATTTATAGTGTCGTGCGTTGACCCAGAAACGTTATTGAAACGTCGCGTCGGTGGTGTTGTAAAAGTGATCGAGTGGCAGAGTGAAAGGCTGAACGGAGAACTCGAAACCGCGATGGCGGCAACGAGTGGTGCTTGTAATGCGCTGGCATGCGCCTGCGCCTTGCGAGGCCATACCAGCAGCGTACCAAAATGATATGAAAAGACCGCATCATACGGTGTGGCTGAGATAGAAGTGAACGAAACCCTTATGTCAGATCTTGTAGTGCTCAGGCATGGGGAAATAAAAAAGTAAAAATTAAAAAAGGAAAGAACCACGGCACCCAGGATTCCCGCGTGGTCCCCCACCGTGGTACTAACTAGGCGGCACTCTGGTTAACTGCGCAGATCGGACGGGATGCGGTATTTTCAGAGTCCTATGGCCGTGGATAGTAGATCCCGTGAGAAATGGTATATATGCAGATCTTCACCTCATTCTGACTATCTATCCTTTGGGCAAAGGATTCTCCACTCAATAACATAAATATCATCCGATATATGCTACGAGTTACTTGGCATGGCTTTCTTCATCGCAGGCGACTGTTAGTGCTGGCTTCAGAGAGGATCAAGTTACAGTATCAGTGTACGCTGTCGCCTAAATGTGGATAATTTTAAGCTAACAGTTGGCAAAGCCCAGAGGAGGTCGGCGTGTACACAATCTCCGCGAGACCTTACTAAGCGCCCGGTTCTGGAGCGATACCCTCCACTTTCGTAACTTTCTCGATTCTTCTGCGGCTAATGTCTGTCAGAGACTCCCCTGAAATCGCTAGTTAGACTTGTTCTCTTAGGCCGCATAACCTGAGAACGGAAGCATAGATGAAGCACAGCGTCCGCCAGTATTAACTATTTATGCTGTGATATCAGAGACGAGCAAAGACAACCTGCCCATCTAAATACTTGTGGCTATCACACCCATCTCCCAGCAAAATTATTAAAGTTTTAGAGGCATGCCGTGCATACCATCCCCAACATCTATACACCTCGCTCGAGGATATGAAAGTCGACTGGCATGCCATCAGCTCATGTATGCCGCACGGGCCTAAAACACCGATCGAGGTATTGTTCATCCTGGGTTCCTTGTGTTTCTGCAGCATCTCGCGGAGCGCGCGCAATCAGGGGTGAATCAGATCTTCCAATCTGCCGCAAAATTGCTCGGTTCTGGGACAAACGAAACACTTTTAAGTAAGATGATGATGACAAAAGGAAGGTGAGGGGATACGGTACCATCAGCGAAACACTCAAAATGCTTCTCGAAATATTTCTTGGCGCTTTGGCTACGGGCACCGATTGCGACGGCAAGGTAAGTTACTGTCGCTTGGCCAAGCGCTTGGCGAGAACATGTATAGGTGTGGTCCAGTGTGGTCCAACCCGATGACCAGGAAGCCGAAACCGTATGGACGTCGGCCATATTCCTGTGTGTCCACGTGGGCCCCTGCGTGGTTGGTTAATACATACATTAGTTGCCACAAAAAAAAACGTGAATTCGGAAAAAATGGTGAAACACACTGTCAGCGATGACCGACACGAGACGGTTTACGGGACGGGCTCATTCAAGACCATCGTGTATTCCATGGCCTGCTGGCCCATAAAGTTGCTACATTTTGAGACGAAGTTACATTTGGGCCTGTGGGTGGGGCTTAATGTGAGAAATATAGAACGATGGAAGGAGTACACGTGCATCCGAGGTTAGGCCTGCGATTGCAACGCCGACGTGGTCATTGACGCGGAACATCATTTGCTGGTACAAGAGCGCTGGACAACGTAGGTGTGAGCTAATGGAATGAGACGAAGCGCTGCTGCTACGGGCATGACACGGCACGCACTTTGAGAGAAAGGAGGATTGCGTGAGTTTTCGAGCGCAGACCGACTGTTGCCGATCCCTATTTGACGGAGTGCATACTCTACTTGATGTAATCTGCCTTGGGGAGAGAAGACGGTGTTGTCCGAGTCGTAGGTGTCATGATGGAAAGGATGAGGGTGGCGCAAAGTTCTAATCTGGACAGACGCCGCGCCTCCAATTGAAGTTGACGCGTCTTACTTGGATTCACATTTATTTATTGATTCTGCGCGTATCTAAACTCCTCTGGATATCCTAACCACTATATAGACATCACAAGAGGCCGCAGACGTGATGTGCAAATCTAGAAATGTTGATGGTGATGGGCTTGAACCGCTCGTTTCGCGCGAATTCGAGTTGGCCCCGTAACCAGGCCATCAATTTCAATTTCATGTCGAGGGGAGCGAATGGCTGAGCGTGGAGAAGATCAGCGAACGGGCTAGCAGGCGGGTCGTCAGTGAGGCACCATTTTTCTTCAAGTATCCTCTTCCTGACTGTGCTTTATTTTACAGGTTTTTCCCTTGTCGATTGTGCGTTTTAGCACCTTCGCAGACCATCCCATCCTATTTGCCATCACAATTTTGGTCGACATCATCTACCTTTCATCCGGCCTATCCAATGCTCTCCCTTTCTCGAGAACACGTCCGTCCATGCTCCCGCATGACCTACCAATCCTTGACACAACAACAGAGACGACTCGCGGCATCGTCACCATCGAGGTCTCGCTCCGCGAAAGTTTGAATGATATTGCCCGTCCCCAGAGACTCGGATCATTTCAAACTCCCGCGCTGCGAGTCTCCAGATGATTGCTGGTGCCCTGGGAGTGAAATGAGTGTTCAAGGGCCAAAAACGTTGTCTTAGGAGAAACTGGGTGTACAGTACGAATTGAGGAATGGATCACTGGCATCACATCCCTAGACGTCGGATGTCTCTCCGTGGATATTCATTAAGTTATTACTTGCTGTACATTAAGCATCTACCACTGTATTAAAGTTTGTAGCTGTGTGCCGTGATGGACGCTCCCAAGATTTAGCACATTAATCATGGGGGGCAGGTACGCTGATTTAGAACGTCTGGCTGTAGCGGCAGTGGCATGTGGGTTTTCTAATGGGCTGTGCAGTACACCATGTTGTGAGCTAGATAAAGAGAGTCGAAAACAAAGGCAATTTGCGATAATGTTGGTAGTGGACGAACTTGAAGATCCGGTACAGCAAGAAACACAAAAAGACGTAAAATTTAGGTTAATGTGGCGGCTGCCTCGAGGCGATGCTCAACGTCTCAACGTTCTCATCATCCTTATCGATCTTTTCTGTAGACACCAACTCGCAATTCGTATGCGAAATTCTCTCATCTCCGATTTTCGCTTTTAACCATTTATACAACCCACCTCACTCGCTGCCGCACTCGAGTCACCGATATGCAATCTAGCTCATTCCCGCTCCAAGTAACCGGTATGTGTCTTGATATCTCGCTGTGACATGTACTAAATCTCTGTTCTCTGCCAGTCGTCAGAGCACAGAACCTTCCACATATCAAGACTATCTCTCGAAAAGAAGGTCGTTTTTATGTTACAGTTACCGCCGGGGCCAGAGCTTGGCATACACGAGCCGTGCGGAGCATCGGGAATCATGTGGAGTGGAACGAGGGTGCTGATATTTTGTAAGAATTCTCATATCTTTGCTTATATTTACAACTGACTCTCCTGCAGTACCGTACGACCACAATCTCGTGTTACAATATCTCTGTATGCAAAAAGAGCCATGCAGAAAGACATCCTTATTGGAACACAGGAAATAGACTGTGAACCCCAACGTGGTTCGTCTTTTTAGTATTCTTACCCATACGTCTAGCTGAGCATCCAACCCATAGAACTCGATATCGTTTTCGGCGGCGCTGATCGACATGGACACCTGACGGAGCAGGCCACAACCTACATAACGATCACCATCTCAGAAAATTCAAGTTCATCTGTGACTTTGTCAGACCATGCCCCAAACCCAAGAATGACAGATTTGGACAACCCTGTCGCCGAAGAAGGTGCTACGCACTCTACTCATACCACGCGACCGACGGCAACTACCGCAACCCTATCTTCTTCATCTCGGATGGGTACCGCTCCCATCGAGAGCAGTACTCCTGTGGGATCGATGGTGGACAACGAGACGGAGATATCACATACTCTCGATTGCGCTGGAGAAGCTTTGGATGGGGTAAAAACGTGGAAGACTACCGCTAATACTATCAAATGGGTGATGGACACAGTCAGTCCAATCCTAAAAGTATGCATAAAATATATTTTCTCCCTACCCTTCGCTGACCTCATTCCGTCCCAGCTGAACTCCTATGCCAGCTTAGCATGGAGTCTGTTCTCAAAGATCCCCGAGGTGTGTGTCCTTACTTCGTCGGAGGCCATGAAATATTCATTCATTTTTCTGTCACTTCACGACCAGACCTTGGTACACCAGTTTCAGCTTGACGATAATGTCCAGACACTACTTATTGCGATACGGGACGGGTTTGAATTTGCGAAGGATGCGGACGTTTTGACGAGCATTCGGCAGGGATCTACGCAAGCAAAAATCCTCGAGGAGATGCTGCAATGTGTCTCCGAATCTGCCGAATTTATCGTATCGTATGCGAAGGATGTACAAGTCGGTACGTCGTCTTGACCTCTTTCGTTGCTTTTTATTGACATGTGATTTCCAGGAAAACGAGTTTTTAAGAATATCGGCGGCCAGCTTGACGACAAGGTCGAATCCTACCGCACCACGCTCATCCGACTACATAAAAAGTTCCTCACCTATGCTAATGTCATCGCTGGGGCTGCTGTCCTGCAGATACGAGATGATATGAGAGTGCAGTTAACGAAGACGTCGAACCAGGCATTGGAAACTGGTGCGTAATTTGGAAAATCGTTGGATCATCCATCTGACAGGATGATCGTAGAATTGAGGGCAATAATCGGAGAAACGCCTGTTATAGGAGGGTGGCGTTTCAACGATAGGAAGGGCTGTCATCCAGGCACTCGCCAAGATTTTTTGCATCACATCATTGAATGGGTCGGGAATCCCGAGTCTGAACGTGGCCTCGTTCTCTTCGGCCAGGCAGGCACAGGAAAGTCCTCGATTGCTCACGAGGTCGCGCATCTCTTCGACAAGAAGTGTCTTGGTTCCTATGTCGCTTTTCGTCGCAAGGAGGAATCCAAAGACGCCAAAGATGATGGATATCATCTATTCACAACGCTCGCTCGTGATCTCTGCGATCGTTATCCTCCATTCAAACTCGCCCTCGGGGAGGCCGTTGTGGACAATTCGTCTTTTCGGAGCACGCGAGATTATCGTCGACTTTTTGAATGGCTCCTCCTTGAACCACTCAAGTACCTACAACTCGATGGCACGATCCTTATCGTCATCGATGCGTTGGATGAGAGTGGCATCACGATCGGCAAAAATGGACTACATACTTTCCTTGCCCAACACATCATCGACCTTCCGCCAAACTTCCGCATATTCATCACTTCGAGGCCGGAGCATGGTATCGAACCTGCGTTCGCCAACGCGAAGTCTGTCCATACACTCTACATGAATGACGCCCAACTGGCTACCGACACGGAGCGCGATATTGGGATTTATCTCCAGGATGAGCTCCCCGAGGAAGTGTTCAAAGAACATGGTGACAGATTGGCGAAGGGTGCAGAGGGCCTGTTTCAGTGGGCTGCAGTTGCATCTGGGTTCATCAATAGCCCTGATAATCTCGGCCTCAGCGTGAAGAAGCTCATACAGCGCCTGTTGGGACACTCTCGAAGTTATGGTGGAGGTCTGTTGGATCATTTGTACGAAGAAGTTCTGAAAGAGTACTTCAAATCAGAGGAAGCACAGGCGCTATTTCGGTCCATCATGGGACAGCTTTTTGCTGCTATCGAGCCCCTGTCCATCCAGTCCTTAATTTCTTTGCGACGGCATGCACCTATTGATGATCCCGAAGATTTCGATCCTGTTCCTGTACTTGAAACTCTTCGTCGTCTGGGCTCGCTGCTGAGCAACGTGACTTCATCGGATCAAACGCATCCCATCGTTCCTCTCCATACCTCATTCCGAGATTTTCTAACAAATAAGACGAACAACGTGTTTTATGTGGACCTCCCCGATTCCCATCAACAGTTGGCACATTCCTGCCTTGGCATAATGCTAAATAGCCTCAAATTCAACATCTGCAAGCTCGATTCGTCATATCTTGCCAACAGCGACGTCCCTGACCTTGAATCTCGAATTGCCGAACACATTCCATCTGGACTATCATACGCGTGTGTTTACTGGGACGGTCATTTAGCACATTTTGGCTTCGATCGGGATATCTTCAAGAAGGTCCGATCGCTCTTCGAGACAAAATTTCTGTATTGGCTAGAAGTGCTTAGCATTAAGAGCCGTGTGGGCCCTATTTCACCAGTATTATCATCGTGGTTGCAGCTTGAGGTAGGTACACCCCATGATTGAGTATGACATCTAATGACAATTGTGCAAAACAGCGTACTAGACCAGAAGTGCAGGATTTGTTAGGATTGGTGCATGATGCGTCCGCATTTGTGCGGTATTTCGGAATGGCCATGGCGAAGAGTGCTCCGCACATCTATGTGTCTGCCCTCCCTTTCACACCAACCTCTTCCCGCATTCGCAATCAATTCCTTTGCCAGTTTCCTCACACATTGACTTTGGAACGTGGGGAATTATCTCATTGGCCAGCATTGGAAATGACGATTCATTCACACGATGGATTGGTCTTTTCTGTTGCATTTTCTCCGGACGGGCAACGCATCGCATCGGCCTCATTTGATTGCACGATCTGCATGTGGGATGCCACGACGGGAGAGATGGTAGCAGGCCCGTTTACTGGACACGTCGATTCTGTCAATTCTATTGCATTTTCGCCGGACGGCCATTGCATTGCATCGGGCTCGAACGACGGCACGGTTCGCATGTGGGATGTCGCAACTGGACAAATCGTAACGGACCCATTTACTGGACACACAGATTGGGTCCTCTCTGTTTCATTCTCGCCGGCCCAGGACAGGCGGCATGTCGCATCGGCCTCGCGGGACTGCACGATTCGCATTTGGGATACCACGACGGGAGAAACCGTAGCGGGCCCGTTTACTGGACACACCGCATCGGTCAGATCTGTTGTATTTTCACCAGATGGGCGGTGCATTGCATCGGCCTCGAATGATAAAACGATATGCGTGTGGGATGCTGCAACAGGACAGATCATAGCGGGCCCGTTTACGGGACACACCGATTGGGTTAGATCTGTCTCATTTTCGCCGGACGGACAGCGCATCGCATCGGCCTCGGATGACCACACAATCCGTGTGTGGGATATCACAACGGGAGAGGTTGTAACGGGCCTATTTATTGGACACACCAATTACATCACAAGTGTTGCGTTCTCCCCAGACGGGCAGCATATCGCATCAGCCTCTCACGATCGCACGATTCGCTTGTGGGATGCCACAATGGGACTGATAGTAGCTGGCCCGTTTACTGGACACACCCATTTCGTCAATTCTGTTGCATTCTCGCCGGATGGACAGCGCATTGCATCGGCCTCGAACGACTGCACGATTCGCGTGTGGGATGCCGCAGTAGGACGGATCATACCTGATTCGTTTACCGGACACTCCGGTCCAGTCAGATCTATTGCATTCTCGCCAGACGGACAGCGCATCGCATCAGCCTCGAATGATCACGCTATTTGTATGTGGGATGCCGCGACAGGAGAGATCGTAGCGGACCCGTTTACTGGACACACCGATTGGGTCAGATCTGTAGCATTCTCCCCTGACGGACAGCGCATTGCATCGTGCTCAGACGATCGTACGATTCGTGTGTGGGATGCCGCAACAGGGCAAGTCGTAGCGGGCCCAATCACTGGACATACTAGTTGGGTCAGCTTTGTTATATTCTCGCCTGACGGGCGGCACATCGCATCGGCTTCTGATGATCACACGATTCGCGTGTGGGACGCCGCAGTAGGACGGATCATACCTGATTCGTTTACTGGACACTCCGGTCCAGTCAGATCTATTGCATTCTCGCCAGACGGACAACGCATCGCATCAGCCTCGAATGATCACGCTATTTGTATGTGGGATGCCGCGACAGGAGAGATCGTAGCGGACCCATTTACTGGACACACCAATTCAGTAAATTCTGTTGCATTCTCCCCGGACGGACAGCAGCTTGCATCGGCCTCAGACGATGCTACGATTTGTGTGTGGGATACCACAACCGGAAAGATCACAGTGGGCCCATTTACAGGACACACCGCTTCTGTCAATTCTGCTGTATTCTCGCCGGACGGGAAGCGCATCGCGTCGGCCTCAGCCGATTGTACGATTCGCATGTGGGATGCTGCAACAGGGAAGATCATAGCGGGCCCGTTTACTGGACACACCAACTCCGTCGAATCCGTTGCATTCTCACCGGACTGCCAGTACATTGCATCGGCCTCGTACGATCGCACGATCCGCATGTGGGATGCTACAGGACAGGACACATGTACTGGACACACCTCAGTGGCCAGATCTGCGGAGGTTGTCACAAAATATTCTAAGATCCTTATGGACCAATCCCTAATCGATACTGACGGGTGGATATGTGGAGGAGAGAAAGGACTTCTTTTATGGATTCCTGATCTTCACAGGCGGTGTCTTCATAGACCCAGCACTGTCTGGGTTGCAGGCGGACATGAGACGCGGCTTGATCTCTCAAAGTTTGTTCACGGATCAAATTGGACTACAGTTCATGATTACAATTTATCGAAGTAGAATCGATTATACGCTACGGTTTTTTTTTCTTTGGACATTCCCTTTGGATCGGCCTGGGTGCCACTCATACTAATAAACAACCGGACACATGGTCAGATTATTTTTTCCAAACACCACATATTAAAGACTGATGAACAACTTGGAAACTGAGGCCTGGGGGTTTGATGGAGTCGGGACGTCCTAATCGGGTCGATGTTTAGGGCAGGTGCGAGAACAAGTTAGAAGACGAAATTCGAGGGCGCCGGTAAGGTCCACGTTACATCACGAAAGAAACACGCCGGAGAAGGATACACGTAGTAATCGAGGCCCGGGTTTGCGTACACACACTGGCATGCAACTGGGGTATGGCCGAGGGGTAAGTGTTTCATGGCCGAGAGGGGTCGTAAACCCTTTCATTGGAACGAAACGGGCGAGAACGGGGGACCAATTAATCGTGAGGATCGGCCAGGAATCACGGTGTGAGTAGGGGAATCGAGGCAAGACATGAGACAAGGCGTACGAGGTGCACATCATGATAGCGAGGTTTCGGGGCCAGCCGCGTGGCTCAGGCTGACCTTACACTAGACTGGGTGTCTGAGCGTCCCTAACAAGATTATTACAGTGCGCTACAAGGAATGGATCACAGGGGTGGGGAGAAATACAGCGGAATTTTATTCGTATGTAAAATTTATTCGTATCATTGAGTCGTACTGTGTACAAGTTTCTGAAGTGGAAATACGTGGAACGGCGAGCCCCATGCCTCGATCTCAACAGATTTCAAGTTGGCTGAATAACCACGTCTTCCCGCCAGCGGGCCAATCTCGCCATGCGCTCATTCTGCATCTGTTCTATTTCCTTCTCTTCTTCTTCTAAGTATCTTCTAAGTTCTTTCATCCATATCGGACTGTCGCGCGCCAGCATGATAAGCTCGTCTCTCAGGCTGGAAGCACCGATGTCCTCCTCCGCATCTTCATCAACATCTTCGACAACCAGAAGACCGGAGGTCGACTTGACATAAAATTGCTCTAGCCCTGCCCCAGCTGCCTTCTCTCCTCCGCCATCAGCGACCATGGTTGGGGAGCTGGTTACCGACGTTACTCCCGCTCCAATTAGCCCAAGATTCTGGGTACTTGTGGTCGAGAGCAAGGATTCTCGGTACCTATCGATGCGGAACAACACAGAGAAATGCATGATAAGGGGAGGGTCCATTCGTTTAAACTGGATTCAATAGCAATCAAAAAAAAAACTGCCAATGATCAAACGAAAGACTCACCGATCTCTTCAAAGACATAGTTAACCGCCTAGGAAAGACATGAAGGAATGAGTCTTTATAAGTTGACCAGTTTCCGAGGTCAATCGGTTCTCCAAAAGCATCAGGCGTGGGGTGTCGGGATGATAAAGACGGGAGCGGGAGAAGTGCTGCTTTAGCGGTGGCGTCGCTCATGCTATTGTACGCGGCAAGAGCTCCGCCGGCATTGGTAAAGGAAAGGATAGGGTACACCTCAAGCTCGAGAGACCCATCCAACTGAAGGCTCAGCTCGCGGATGAACGCGAAGTGCTGAGAGCCTGATCCAGTTGAAACGGGTGGGAGATCTGTTCCAACGGCGGTCGCTTGGTTTTCAACATAGCCTTCTACCCGAATCTCTTCGGGAATCCTGATAAGAACACATTCGCCGATGGAAAAGACAGGAGCGCGATCCAGCGAAACAGGGGGTCCCAGATGGTATGCTGCGTTACTCGCCATCAAGGTTGAAAGAAAGAGAATCGTGACGTGATTACTACGAGCGGTCGGATACTTACCTACCTTGCTTGCAAATCCTCAAACATCCGGAATAAGTGACTTCAGTCTTCAGCCGCACTCAGGTCCCCGATATGCAACCCTAGCTCGTTCCACTCCAAGTAACTAGTATGTGTCTTTCATATCTCGCCGTGACAAAATCCCTGCCACTGGCACCCCGAGGTCGTATGTAATCCTACGGTGAGTACCTCTACTGCAACGATCTCGCCTGCGCTGCGTGTCACGTACACCCCTGGGTAGCGCGCAACGAGGAATTCTGCGAGCTCGTGTACAAATTCGCGCGCCGCCTGGGCTCCACCGCGATCTGGATTCTCTGGAAGGTGTATATCAGTTTCGGGCCACGTGGCGATGCGAGGCGCCACTGCGCGCTTACGTGATTCCTTTTCCCTCCTCGGGCCGGGTCTTCCGCGTTGCCTGTTCAGGATTTTCCGACGGGTCACTCCTCAGTTTGCAACGGAAAAATTTTCCAAATCAAAAATATATAATTGACTCCTACGATAAATTATGAACATATACAGTTGTCCAATTCAAT
Source organism: Lactifluus pinguis (assembly GCA_003313945.1). Taxonomy (NCBI): domain Eukaryota; kingdom Fungi; phylum Basidiomycota; class Agaricomycetes; order Russulales; family Russulaceae; genus Lactifluus; species Lactifluus pinguis. The sequence continues at coordinate 39,651 of QLPA01000519.1, forward strand.
CCGTGTACAAAATTTGTCAATTTCAGCGACGTTTCGTGTTGGCCTGCAATCCAGACTGTGTTAGATCTATAAAAATATGGCCTGTGAACTTGGGGGATCCATAGAAAAAGTTCTCCATCGTCGCCACACACCCACCCATCACTCTTTAGCAGGAACTTGCTCATAAAATGGTTGTCCTCTGCTCTGACCTTCTCCGCACTACCTGTCACAGTACGATCTTCTGAGGTCGCGGTGATGTGCTGCCCGTTGAGCGAGTGGGAATCTGAATCGACAGATTTCGTGTATCCGGTACCTGCTACGTCCCCTGTTGCAGCGTCCCACAGGCGAATCGTACCATCTGCTGAGGCGGAGACGATGTGCTGCCCGTCTGGTGAGAACGCGACAGATATGACCCAATCTGTGTGTCCAATGAACGGGCCTGCTACAACCTCTCCTGTATTGGCATCCCACATCCGAATCGTGCCGTCGAATGAGGCCGAGGCAATACGATGTCCGTCCGGTGAGAATGCAACAGAGACCACCGCCTCATTGTGTCCGGTAAATGGACCCGCTGTGGTCTCTCCTGTCGTAGCATCCCGCACCCAAATCGTACGATCGAATGAGGCCGAGGCAAGGCGCTGCCCATCCGGCGAAAATGCAACAGATCTGGCCACATCCGTGTGTTCAGTAAACGGACCCGCTACAAGATCCCCTGTCGCAGCATCCCACAGGCAAACCGTCCAATCGTCCGAGGCCGAAGCAATGCGCTGCCCATCTGGAGAAAACACAACTGATCTGACCCAACCGCTGTGTCCAGTAAACGAGCCAACTACAACCTCCCCCGTTGTGGCGTCCCACACACGAATGGTGTTATCTGCCGAGCTGGAAACAATGCGCTGTCCATTGGGCGAGAATGCAACACAGAGTACCCAATCGGTGTGTCCAATAAATGGGCCTGCTACGGCTTCTCCTGTTGTGGCATTCCACACCCGAATCGTTTGATCGAACGAGGCCGAGGCGATACGCTGCCCATCCGGCCGGAACGCAACGGATCTGACCCAATTGGCGTGTCCAATAAATGGGCCTGCTATGACCCGCCCTGTTTTGACATCCCATGTGTAAATTGTACGATCAACCGAGGACGAGACAATGCGCTGCCCGTCTGGTGAGAATGCAACAGAGTCGACTGAAGTAGTGTGTCCAGTTGACGGATCCGGCACCTCTCCTGTTGCAGAGCCCCACACCCGAATCGTGCGATCCATTGAGGCCGATGCAATGCGCTGGCCATCTGGCGAGAATGCGACAGAAGAAATAACATCAACGTGCCCAGTAAACGGGCCTGCTATGATCTCTCCTGTTGTGGCATCCCACATGCGAATAGTAGCATCGAATGAGGCCGAAGCAATGCGCTGCCCGTCTGGCGAAAATGAGATAGAAGAGACTTCATCTGCGTGTCCAATAAACGGGCCAGCTACGACCTCTCCGGTTGTGACGCTCCAGATTCGAATCGTACGATCTTCTGAGGCTGAACCGATACGCTGGCCGTCCGGCGAAAATGCAACAGATTTGATTTGATCGGTGTGTCCAAAAAATGGGCCTGCAACAACCTCTCCTGTCGTGGCATCCCACACCCGAATTGTGAAATCATCCGAATCCGAGGTGATGTGCTTCCCGTCCGGCGAGAACGCAACAGATCTGCCCCCACCAACATGTTTAGTGAATGCATCGACTAAAATTTCTCCTGTTGCCGCACGGCACACGAGAATAGTGCCATCGCCTGAAGCCGAAGCAATGCGCTGCCCATCAGGAGAGAATGCAACACATGCAACCCAAATGTGTCCAATAAATGGGGCTGCTATGAGTTCTCCTGTCGTGGCATCCAACACGCGAATCGTCCCATCTGCCGACGCCGAGGCGATGTGCTGCCCATCTGGGGAGAATGCAACACATGTGATCATATCGGCGTGTCCAGTAAATGGGCCTGCTACGAGCTCGCCTGTTGTGGAATCCCACACCCGAACCGTGCAGTCGCGCGAGCCCGAGACAATGCGCCGTCCATCCGGCGAGAATGCAACAGATTCGACTGACTCGTCGTGTGCCAGAATCGTCATTTCTAATGCTGGCCAATGAGACAACTGCCCGCGTTCCAGGCATAGCGTATGAGGATATTGGCCAAGGTAATGTTTGACAATATGGGAAGAGGACGGTGCGAATGGCAGTGCGGAGATATAGATATGGGGGGCACTCCTTGCTATGGCCATTCCAAAGTACCGCACAAACGCGGACCCGTCGTTCACAATTGCCAACAAATTCTCCACCTCGGCTTGGGAAGGCTGTTGCGGTTTTATTCAATAGTTAGTACATGTCCAATTGAATAATGAAAACGTACTGACCTTCCGCTGGTCTGACTGCAACCAGGTCCTCAGAGATGATAATGCTGGGGAGGCAAGGCCCACACAGCTCTTGATACTAAGCACTTCCAGCCAAAACAGAAACTTCGTCTCAAATAGGGTCCGAAGTTTCACAAAGAGGTCCTGTTCGAACACCACGTGTTCTAGATGATGGACCCAAAAAACGCAGGCATATGATAGAGCTGGTGGAATGTTTCTGATGATTCGGGAGTCAAGGTCTGGGACATTGCTGTTCGCAAGATATGAGGACTCCAGTTCGCAAATGTTGAATTTCAGCTTGCCGAGCATTAAACCGAGGCAGGAATGTGCCAGCTCGTGGTGGGCACTGCCCAGATCCACATAAAATATATCACTCTTCTTGGTGATCAGAAAGTCGCGGAATGAAGTGTGGAGAGGAACGATGGGACGAGTTTGGTCAGTGGAAGTCACATTACTCAGCAGCGAACCGAGGTGACGGAGCATTTCAAGAACGGGATCAGAATCGTCGGGGTCATCAATTGGGGCATGCAGACGTAGAGAAATCAAGGAATCGATTGAGAGAGGTTCGATCGCAGCAAATAGATGCCCCATGATAGAACGGAAGAGAATTTGTGCTTCATGCGGCTTGAAGTAACCTTCGAGAACTTCTTCATACAGCTTGTCCAACGGATCTTGTCCATTCCGGTCTCGAGAGTGGCCCAAGAGCCGCTGTACGCACTTCCTCTTGCTAAAGCCAAAACTAGCAGGAGGGCTGTTTATGAATCCACTGGCAACAGCTGCCCACTGGAACAACCCTTCTGCAGCCTTTGCTAATCCGACGCCATGGGCCTTGAACACGTCCTGAGAGAGTTCCTTCTTTAGATACATGCGAATATCTTGCTCCGTCTTGGCAGCCAATTTCTCATCATCCATATCGAGCGTTGCGATAGACGAAGCTTGGACGAACGCAGGTTCGATACCATCCTCCGTCCTTGAGGTGATGAGTACGCGGAATTCGGCTGGGAGGTCGATAAGATGTTCGGCGAGAAACGTATGTAATCCAGTTTTGCCATTTGCATCTCCACTCTCGTCCAATGCGTCGATAACGATAAGAATCGGTCGAGGAAGTGGTAGATCTTTGAGCGGTTCAAGAAGCAAAGATTCAAAAAGTGTACGATAATCTCGGGCACCCGAAAGCGACGATTTCTCCTTGAGAATCCGACCAAGCGCATGTTTGAACGCAAGATTGCGATAAGAAAGATCGCGAGCGATTGTCGTGAAGAGCTGGTAAGCCTCGTCTTTCGACTGTTCCTTTCGCAGAAAAGCAAAGTAAGAACCGAGACAGTTGTCGTCGAAGTGTCGTGCGACTTCGTGTGCAATTGAAGATTTTCCCGTGCCTGCCCTCCCGAGGAGAACAAGCCCACGTGTAGATTTCGGATTCTCGACCCACTTGATTATATGGTCCAAGAAATCTTCGCGTGTGCCTGGAAGACAGCGCTTCTCATCACCGAATCGCCACCCTCCCTTGTAAGGCAATTCTCTGATTATCATACCCAGTTCTGCGTTCCTCTTGTCAGAAAGGTGATCCAACGATCTTGACACTATCTAGAATTACGCACCAGCCTCCAGCATGGCAACCTCGGTGGTGACAGTAGCACGGGCAAGGAAATTGTCTCGGAGTCGGGCGAGGCTGGTGCGATACTGATCTATTTTTCCATCAACTTGGCCGACAATACTCTTCAAGGTACGCTTGCCTAAAAATCACATGTTCGTAATAAGTATAACGAGAGGCCAAGACGACGAACCAAGGTTCACATCCTCCGCATAAGAGCTGATGAATTTGGCACATTCGGAGACACATTCAAGCATCTCCTCGAGGATTGATGCCTGCCTAGACTCGGGCTTGATGTTCCTCAAAGCGTCGGCCTCTTCGGCAAACTCAAAGGCATCGCGTATCGCCTCAAGTAGCATTTGGATGTTATCGTCACGTTGAACCTGCTGTATCAAAGCCTGGAAGAAAGGTGAACTCAAAAGCGTAAATGCCCCATGTCTGGGACCAGACAAGGGGACGCACCTCGGGGATCATCGAGAGCAGACTCCATGCCAGACTCGCATAAGGGTTCAGCTGAAGGACGAGAGTTAGCTCAGGATGGATGGACAAGAACGATACTGGTCATACTGCTGCGATCGGAGTGACTATGTCCATCACCCGCTTGATAACGGTAACAGCACTTTTCCATGTTGTTACTGCATTGACAATATTGACAGCTTCCTCTACGCGGCGGAGACCAGTTCGCGACGTCTCTGTCACGGTTTCGCTCTCCCCTGCTCGTTGCACAAGAATTGCAGAACTTGAGGTGTTGACTGCCGCAGTCAGAGAGGGACTCGCATTTGCAGGCACGGTGACGGCGATCGTCAAGACTGTGACCGGCTCTGCTGGGTGCCCACCGTGTCCATCAACACTACGGAAGGTAATTTCAAGTTCTGCATGTACAATAATCAGCCAGACTCGGACGCGTGAGTAAAAAAAAAACAGACAAACCGGGTCGGGGTTCACAGACAATCTCCTGCCTTCCAATAAGGATGTCTGTAGTCATGGTCTTTTTTCCATAAAGAGATATTGTAATTCGAGAGAGTTGTTGTACAGCACTGTGAGAGGCTCAGTTGTACATAAGAAATAAAATAAATACCACATTTCTCACAAGGTGTCGACGCTCTCGTTCCATTCCACGCGTTGAGCCACGCTCCGCACAGATCGTGTCTGCCATGTCCTCTCTCCGTCGGTTATAGTTACAAAATAATGTCTCTTTTTCCCAAGGAGGGTCTTTAGACGAGGAAGGTTGTGCGCTTTGAGTACTGACAAAGGACAGAAATCAAGTATTTATCAGAGAAAAAATATATGACATGTACCGGTCACCTGAATCGGTAGCATATCGCTGATCTGATTGGTGGTTGAAGGATTTTGAGGACCTGGGCTAAGATGATCCTTGAGAGTGATGTAAAATCTAACGTGTCCTTTGTGCGACAAAGTAGCTACTTTGTAGCTACAGTAATTAAAAAACGCAGGCGTCGTCTCGACCCACGTGGTGCGGCCTTTGCCGAGGAACAAACATTAGAGTGCGCTTTGTGGTGCACTTGACAACGGGCCAATCGACCATGATGGCGCAGATAAACCTGAGAAGTCGTGGTAAACTGGTCACGCATGCCGGTACTTTTGTACCCCTTGGCACCAACGAACTGCCACAGCTTTCAGACACCTGACGAAAGCACAGCAAAAGGGAAAATGATTCAAGTTCTCTCTGCATTGATCCTTCTTTCTTGTAAATAGACGATACATTGAAATATCCATAACAATACACTCTCCGCTCCCCAGGAGTTAGCGACAGAGTACAGTTAATGAATACAACTTCTTGAACAGAGCAGGTGGGTCGGGATTAGATGTAGCGCTGCATGTCCGCTCGCTCCCGCGGTCACAACTTTTTGTTCTTCGTCGCTTGCAAAGCACCCAGCGCGGCTGAACGACGTGAAAGGCACATCAGCATAAATTATGGTCAAAAAAATAGAAATGCTAGACAGCTAGCCGTACGCACCGCCAACCCCACTACCATCCTTCGCCAAGCCCATCTCCACCCGTTTCTCGACCTCTTCTCCAAGCAAGATCCGCAGTGCCTCGCGCATGCGCTCCTCAAAATCGGGATAATGCTGATACAAGCTAGAACAGGATTCGTTCAGTGAGAGGACTGCCGCTGCACGATTTTGTGACCTCACCTCCCATCGATGCCGATCGCATACGGCTTTCCTTTCGCGACAGCCGGCTCAGCCGCGCGCGCGTCCTTCCCGAGGCCAGTGGCGTACCCTATCTGAATCGCGACGGTTGCGACGCCACACGCGCTCAGCCGCG
>QLPA01000520.1:0-37565 GCA_003313945.1 Lactifluus pinguis
AGGAGGAACTGCAAGATTTGCTCATTAGTATGGAGGAAACAGCAAAATATAGATAGTAACACACCATATTCTAGTAGATAAAGCACTCGCGACATAATAAAAGCCCTGTGTTGCCGCAAAACACGACTTTCGAAAAAAATTTGAGCGTGTGAATTTAGCAATTAGAGTGATTCTCATTGGCTGGACGTCCAAGTCTCGTGATGTGGCAACTCGCGAGTTGCACCGGTCTGAACTCGACGGTCCGAGTTACATTCAAGCTGTCAACTCGAGCAGCACCGGACTGGACCGCGGCAACACTAATTCCCACAGTTGACTTCTTTTGCTATGCGCCAGCTTTACTGCAGTATTTACCGTTCTCAAACACCTTAGCCCAGGTGCTCAAATCCCCGGAAGGATATTAACCACCGATCAACGTCAGATTGTTGATATGTTACCGAGTGGGACCCTTCAGGTGACCGGTACTTGTCATACGTTTTCTCTCTGACAAGCAAGTTACTTATTTTCTGTCCACATGTCAGTCCTAAGAGCGCACAACCTCCCTCGTCTCAAGTCCCTTGGTATCCTCGCGAAACGGAGAGAATATTTTGTTGCTCTGACCGACGGAGAGAAGACATGGCAGACACGATCTGAGCGGAGCGTGGCTCAACGGGTGGAATGGAACGAGACTGTCGACACCTTGTGAGAAATGTCGCAATTTGTTTTGTTCTTATGTACAACTGAGTCTTCCACAGTTCCGTACAACAACTGTCCCGAATTACAATATCTCTTTATGGAAGAAAGACCACGACGACAAACACTCTTATTGGAAGGGAGGAGATTGTCTGTGAGCCCCGTCGCGGTCGGTCTGTTTCATGGAAGTTTTATTCATACATCTAGCTGATTGTCGTATCGTAAAACAGAACTGGAAATTATTTTCCGCAGTGATAACGGACACGCTGGACGCCCAGCAGAGCCGGTCACAGTCTTCTTGATGGTCGCCGTGTCAGAAAGCACGAGTCCGGCTCTGACAGCGGCAGTCATCACCCCGAGTCCTGCAGCAGCCAAGATCCCTGTATACGATGGAAGCTCCGTGCGTCCTACTGCCCAAACTAACGCTGAAACCATACAACTCATGTTTGCCCCTTGGCTGTTTATCCTTCCTATTCAGAGCAGTACTTTTGTGCAACGAGCAAGAGAGATCGATACCGTGACAGAGACGTCACGGACGACTCTCCGTCGCGCCGAGGAAGCCATCAATAATACTAATGTAGTAACAACATGGAAGAGTGCCGTTACCGCCCTCAAGCGGGTGATGGACGCTGTCACTCCGATCGCAGCGGTATGACCAGTATAATTTTTGCCCATCCATTCTGAGCTAACTTCCGGTCTTCAGCTAAATCCTTATGCAAGTCTAGCTTGGAGCCTGCTCTCGAAGATCCCCGAGGTACGTTCCCTGGTCTTGTTCCATACATGAGACACTCACTTTCTTGTGTTCACCTTTCTGTCAGGTTTTGCTACAACAGGTTCAACGTGACGATAACGTCCAGACGCTGCTTGAGGCAATACGCGATTCCTTTGAATTTGCGGAAGAGGCGGACACTTTGAGGAACCTCAAGCCGGAGTCGAGGCAGGCAAAAATCCTGGAGGAGATGCTAGAATGTGTGTCCGAATCTGCCAAATTCATCAGATCGTATGCGAAGGATGTGAACCTTGGTACGCCATCTTAGCCTCTATCGTTAGTCATTACAAACTTGTGACTTGTAGGCAAGCGTACTTTGAAGAGTATTATCGGCCAAGTGGATGGACAAATAGATCAGTATCGCACCACCCTTGTCCAGCTGCGAGAGTGTTTCCTTTCTCGTGCTACTGTCACGACCGAGATTGCCGTGCTAGAAGCTGGTACGTACTTTGGGTAACAAAGATATCGGGCCTGACAAGTGTAACAGAACTGAGTGCAATAATCAGAGAATTGCCTTACAAGGGAGGGTGGCGATTCGGTGATGAGAAGCGCTGTCTTCTAGGCACACGCAAAGATTTCCTGGACCATATAATCGAGTGGGTCGAGAATCCCAAATCTCAACGTGTTCTTGTTCTCCTCGGACAGGCAGGGACAGGAAAGTCTTCGATTGCACACGAAGTTGCACGTCACTTCGACGACAACTGTCTCGGCTCTTATTTTGCTTTTCTGCGAAAGGAGCATTCGAAAAGCGAGGCCTACCAGCTGTTCACCACAATCGCTCGCGATCTTTCTTTATCACAATCCTACCTTCAAATTCGCGCTTGGTCGGGTGCTTAAGGAGAAACCATCACTTTGTGGTGCGCGAGACTATCGTGCACTTTTTGAAAGCCTTCTCGTGGAACCGCTCAAGAACGTGCCACTTTCTCGTCCTATTCTTATCGTCATCGATGCATTGGATGAAAGCGGAGATGCAAATGGAAAAACAGGGCTACATACGTTTCTCGCTAAATGTCTCGTCGACCTCCCAGCCCAATTCCGTGTACTCATCACGTCAAGGACGGAGGATGGTATCGAGCCTGCGTTTGTCCAATCTTCGTCTATCGCAACACTGTACATGAATGATGTGAAACTGGCTGCCAAGACAGAGCTAGATATTCGCATGTATCTACAGAAGGAGCTCCCTCGGGACGTGTTCAACGGCCATGGCGTCAATTTAGCAAAGGCAGCAGAAGGGTTGTTCCAGTGGGCAGCCGTTGCCAGTGGATTCATAAACAGCCCCCCTGCTAGCTTTGGCTTTAGTAAGAGGAAGTGCGTACAGCGCCTCTTGGGCCACTCTCGAGATCAGAATGGACAAGATCCATTGGACAAATTATATGAAGAGGTGCTCGAAGGTTACTTCAAGCCGCAACAGGCACAAATTCTCTTCCGCTCTATCATGGGGCATCTATGTGCTGCCATAGAACCGCTCTCCATGGAATCTTTGATTTCTCTGCGTCTGCATGCCCCAATTGATGACCCCGATGATTCAGATCCCGTTGTTGAAATGCTCCGTCACCTCGGCTCCTTGCTGAGTAATGTGACGTCATCTGATCAAACACGTCCCATCATTCCTCTCCACACATCATTCCGCGACTTTCTGATCACCAAGAAGAGTGACGTATTTTATGTTGACCTGGTCGATGCGCACCGCGAGCTTGCACATTCGTGCCTTGGATTAATGCTGGACAGGCTCAGATTCAACATTTGTGAACTGGAGTCGTCATATCTTGCTAACAGTGATGTCCCAGACATCGACACTCGAATCTCCATAAACATCCCACCAGCTCTATCATATGCCTGCATTTTCTGGGACGGTCATCTCGAACACGTTACGTTCGAACAGGGCCTCTTCGTGAAGCTTCGAACCCTATTTGAGGAGAAGTTCCTATTTTGGCTGGAAGTGCTTAGCATCAAGAGCATTTTGGGCCTTGCATCACCGGCGTTGTCATCATTGAGGACCTGGTTGCGGTCTGATCCGCGGAAGGTCGGTACACATCGTAATTCAATACGCCAGGTAATAACTAACTATTCGTAAAATCCCAATAGCCTTCCCAAGCCGAGGTGGAGAATTTATTGGCAATTGTGGATGACGGGTCCGCGTTTGTGCGGTACTTTGGGATGGCCATGGCAAGGAGTGCTCCCCATATCTATATCTCTGTGCTGCCATTCGCTCCGTCCGCTTCCCATATTGTCAAGCATTACCTTGGTCAATTTCCTCATACACTATGGTTGGAACGCGGGCAGTTATCTCATTGGCCAGCATTAGAAATGACGATTTCGGCGCACAACAAGGCAGTCAACTCCGTCGCTTTCTCTCCAGATGGACGGCACATTGCCTCAGGCTCGCGCGACTGCACGATTCGGTTGTGGGATGCCACAACAGGGGAGCTCGTAGCAGGCCCATTTACTGGACACACCAATTGGATCACATGTGTCGTATTCTCTCCGGACGGCCAGCACATCGCCTCGGCGTCGAAAGACGGGACAATTCGTTTGTGGGTCGCCACAACAGGAGAGCTTGTGACAGCTCCGTTTACCGAACACGGTGATTGGGTGAGATGTGTTGCATTCTCTCCTAATGGGCAGCGAATTGCTTCGGCTTCGGACAATGGCATTCTCGTGTGGCGTGCCGCGACAGGAGACATTTTAGCGGGCGCGTTTACTGATCACGTCGGTGGAGGCAGATCGATTGCATTTTCGCCGGATGGAGAGCACATCACCTCGGACTCGGACGACTTCACGATTCGGGTTTGGGATGCCACGACAGGAGACGTTGTTGCCGGCCCATTTTCTGGACACACCGATCAAATCAATTCCGTTGCATTCTCACCAGACGGCAAGCGTATCGGTTCAGCCTCAGACGATCGTACAATTCGAATCTGGAGTGTCGCAACCGGAGAGGTCATAGCCGGCCCGTTTGTCGGACACATCGACGCAATCACTTCTATCTCATTCTCTCCAGACGGGCAGCGCATTGCCTCGGCCTCGCCTGATGCTACGATTCGGGTATGGGATGCCACGACAGGAGAGATCGTCGCAGGCCCTTTTACTGGGCACTTTGATTTCATTTATTCTATTGCATTCTCTCCAGATGGCCAACGCATTGCATCGGCCTCAATGGATCGCACGATTCGGATGTGGGGCGCCGCAACAGGAGAGATACCGGATCTGTCGGCTGGCCACACCTCTTCGGTCAGCGCCGTTGCATTCTCACCAGACGGGCAGCGCGTTGTCTCGTCATCGGCTGATCACATGGTTTACATATGGGATACCACAACAGGGCGGGTCATAGCAGGCCCATTAATTGGACACACCAATTGGGTCAAATCCGTTGCGTTCCGGCCGGATGGGCGGTGTATCGCTTCGTCCTCGAACGATCAAACGATTCGGGTGTGGGATGCCACAACAGGAGGACTCGTAGCGGGCCCATTCACTGGACACACCAATTGGGTACTCTCTGTTGCATTCTCGCCCGACGGACAGCGCATTGCCTCCGGCTCGGCAGATAACACCATTCTTGTATGGGATGCCGCAACCGGGGAGGTTGTAGCCGGCCCATTCACTGGACACACTAATTGGGTCAGATCTGTTGCCTTTGCTCCAAATGGACAGCGCATTGCTTCAGCATCGGAAGATCACACGGTTCGCCTGTGGGATTCTTCAACAGGGGATCTTTTAGCGGGTCCGTTTACTGAACACACGGATTGGGCCAGATCTGTGGTATTTTCACCGGATGGGGAACGCATTGCCTCGGCCTCGTTAGACCGTACGATTTTGGTGCGGGATGCTGCAACAGGAGACATCACTGCGGGTCCGTTTACCGGACACACTGATTCGGTGGCCTCTGTTGCATTCTCGCCAGACGGACATCGTATTGCCTCGGCCTCATATGATGGCACTATTCGGATGTGGGATGCCAAGACAGGAGATGTTGTAGCAGGCCCGTTTATTGGACACACAGATTGGGTCATGTCGGTCGCATTCTCACCAGATGGGCGGCACATCGCCTCGGCCTCATCAGATGGCACGATTCGCATGTGGGACACGTTTACCGGATATATGAAACCTGTGGATTCTTCGCCGGACGGGCAGCGCATCAGCCCGACCTCAGAGGATAACCATTTTTTGAACAAGTTCCTGCTGAAGAGTGATGGGTGGGTGTGTGGTGATGGAGGTGAACTCCTTTTATGGATTCCCCGAGTTCACCGGCCATATTTTCGTAGATGTAATACAGTTTGGATTGCAGGTCAACACGATACCAAGCTTCGATTGGCAGACTTTGTACACGGAATGAACTGGGCTACAGTATATGTTCACAATTTATCTAAATAATACGATGCTGGCGTTGATGAGACATCCGATACCTCGGTTTCGAGGAACTGCTTAGATCAGCTGATAAGATTCCTTTTTTTTTTACCATCACGCCATGCCATTTGTTTTCTTCACTTCCCACCGTCGTTGGTTGACATTAGGGTAGTTTACTAGGACTCGGCCTCACCCGCCAACGACAACCACCAGTGTGACCTCCCCGACTGTTCCATCGACTCGTTCATCATTTTCACCACAAACAAAACCTGCAGGAAAAGCAGTAGATCTAGAGCTGTGACTGGTGCTCGCACCGGTCGTGAACTTGCTCGATCTTGGCGACACTGACAGTTGGCCAGCAATGGGAGGGAGGTGACGAAAAAGGCGCTCCCTGCACTCAAACTGCTCAATGACTCGAATGGCATGCTACATTCTTATAGTATTTGTTGATATTAACATGCCCATATACATGTAGCGGCTGCCAGTGGCAAACCGATGATGACGCGCCAATTTTGCCACCCGCGACTGCGACTGCCACCGCACGTTCGACTATAGCACCAGTGAAGGCTCCCGCCAAATCAAACCTCACGGACCTCCTCGCATCTAGCACCCCTTCGATTCCCCTGCCACGGACACGCCCAGGCAGGCATCGAACCCCCACACTCTGCTGTCGCCGTCGTCAGAACAGGCGCGTTTCAGCTCAAATCCAGTGACAACGTCTGGCACAGTCGGATACAACGCAACACCGGTAATGAGCCCCATGTCCTCGCGGTCAGAAACCAAATCTCCCATGAGCGCTGTAGGGTCGGCATCGTGCCTGGCCTTGGAACTGACCATTTCGGCCGACGTCGGGACGTTCTCGGACATCTTGGGTACTATCCCATTCTTAGGTAGTCCTTTCGTAGTCCCTTAAGGAGTTAGTTACAATTTGTGTACTTAAGGGCTATGGAATACACGGGGAAATCCCCCAGCGAAAGCTCACCCCCTTTTCTCTTTGAACTCACGCGTGCAGTTTTAGGTTGTTTGCGAAGCCCTCAGCTCAGAGAGTTGGAGGATGTCAAGGTTCACAGGGACCTTGTGCACGACTTGTGCTTTGAGAAGGTAACTGGCTTGAGGCTAGACATGTCGTGGAGGCACTCTACAGCGTCAAGTGTGATACTGGTTCTGCCCGTGCCTTACAACGTAGAGGAGGGCGTTGCGCTGACGGATGCACTCTACTGCAAGTCAAAGGAGAGGTCTGGTATCCCTATAGACAACCGCTAAGTATCCCCTAGGCAACGGCTAGGAGGGAGGCTTAGAGGGAGGAGAGGGGAGACGATCTGTGTATTGAGAGACAAAGCAAAGTCTGGGGTGTTACAGGCTAACTAGGCTGGTCTTATATATGTCTAGGGGAGTGACATGTGACATGTATGTCACACGGAAACTAGAATATATCGTAGATCAGTATAGTACCGGAAAAGGGGCTCGGAGTAAGCCGAATGAGTAAGCATAAATGGCATTAGTCATGTCAATGACTAATGTCCGGAATGTCCCGTGATTATGTAATCGGTCAAGTGACCAGCTATCACGTGAGCTGGTTGAGGGTTCGAATACTGCAAGGCACAAAAAGGTCAAAAATCCGTAACATTATCTCCTCTCTCTCCAGGGTGTTGTGCCACCAACCGTCTCTTGTGGACCCCAGCGTGGGGGCAGAACCAGCATGGGTGACGATCTCCAGCTGGTTTGGCGAAGTCGTGGTCTTCAGGGCAATAACATACGCCCCCGCCACACAGCATGTGTGGGTTTGGGCATTGGAAGCCGAGGTGAGTGCCGACGCAGTAGAGGCAGCGGATCTCAGTGGGGCAGAGGTCCATCGGATGGTCAGGTTGCAGGTTGCCACATTGGTGGCAAGGAGAGAAGTGTGGGCAATCTATACGTGGGGGGTAGTCGAGCGCGAGTGTGGCAGGAAGGCGCTCAACGTAAGACCGTGGCGGGTCCGGAGGAGGCGCATATTGGGAGGCACAAACGCCGTGCCAAAAGCCTGCACCTTCCCGTCGGAGTCGACGAGGGCCATCATCTGCAGGAGTTTTGCCCTTGCTGGAGGGGGAGTTGGGCTGCGTGGTAATATGAACGGGTGGTTGAGCGGGTTCGGAAGAGGCAACTTGTCGGTCGTCGGTTCCGGCGTCAGGGAGCGGACATGGTATGAGGGGCTCCGAGGCGGGAGCGGGGGAGACACTTTCATGTCTTCGAGTGCTTGTATGGGTAGCAGCAGCGTCTTGGTCCCGCCCTGTGACGGGGGCTGAGTACGCTGTCGGTTGTGGGGTAGTACGTTCTTCGCCCACTGTTGGATGGATTGGAGCCGACTGGGCTCGGAAGGTGTCGTCGAGGCGGAAGGAGTCGAGGGAATGACCAGGGTCGAAGAGCGTGGAGCCTGGACTGTAGCTTTCTGGGGACAGTTGGCCGCATAGTGGCCATCGTAGCGGCGACATATGTAACATAGGCGACGCTTCGGCTTCTTCAGTTTTGCAGGGAGTGGGTGGAACGATGGTAGTTGTACCGGGTTCATCAGCCCTTGTTCCGCAACTGCGAGGTCCAAGGGAGAGAGGGCTGACACATTCATCGGCCGGAGGTAGGGGTGAAACGGTCCCAAACTGGGGATAGTATGCTGGTGGCGATGAGTGGGCATTGATGGAGGAGCTATTGTCTTCAGGTAGACGGAGGTCAGGGGTCAACGTGTGATGTTCGAGGATGGTGTAAGTGGCTTCGTTGACGTTGACACTGTTGAGCTCGAGGTTGGGAGTGAAACAGTGGGGGAGGTCGAAGTCCATAAGATGGGGGGTGTCGGTTAAGGGCGTGGATGGTGGCCCTTTTATCAGTTTGGAGAGCGCCACAGTTCTCACGGCTTGGGGGTTTTTGTCGTGGAAATCTCGGATTAATTCCGGGGCTTTGATGTTCTTTGGCAGTTCCCATGAGTTGTGTGCCGCTGAATAGCCTTTCCATTTGAGGTAATATTGCAGCTTCTTGTTCTTCATCCGAGATCCGAGGATCTCTTCGACTTCGTATTCTTCCGCGTCTTCGATCAGATCTGGAGGCGGTTCTGGGAAGTTCCGGCCATGTTCGGCTGTTTCCGTGTAGGGGGTTAGAAGGGAAGCATGGAAGACATTGTGAATTTTCCACGTCTTGGGAAGTTCAAGTTTGTAGACGTATGGGGATATGACCTTCGTGATCGGAAAAGGTCTGAAGCGTTTGGGGCGTAGCTTCTTTGTTGGGTATGGGAGTTTGAGGTTCGTGCCTTCTAATAGTACTAGTTGTCCGCTCTTCATGGGTCGGAAGTGGCGTTGGTGTTTCTTTTGCTCGTGATGTTGTATAATGTAGTTCTGGGTCTTCGTGATGGCTAGATGTGCCTTTTCTCATAGTTGCTTTAGATGTTCCGTTCATCGTTCTAGTTCCGGGATATCCCATGTTCCAATGGAAGCCTTTCCGACGCGAGGGGTGAACCCGAAGAGTAGGTCCGACGGAGTCTGGTGGGTGGTGGAGCTGGGCCAGGTGTTGTGGGCGTATTGTGCCATGCACAGCCAGTTCGCCCAGTCATTCTGTTGGTAGGTGGTGTAGAGTCGGAGGTACTGTTCTAGCCATTGATTGGTGCGTTCCGATTGTCCATCGGTTTGGGGGTGATACGCAGTGCTGATATTTTGTTCTATGTTGAGGTGTGCGCATAATTCCTTTGCAAATTTAGAGGTGAACCTAGTGTCTCGGTCCGAGATGATCCGTTTTGGTACTCCAAAAAGGGGGAAGAGGTGTTGGGCATATAAGGCGACTACTCCTTCAGAGTCAATGGTCTTGTTGCAGGGGAGGAAGAACACTGCCTTCGTGCAGTCATGGTCGGTGATTGTTAGGATTGAATCGTATCCGTTTGATAAAGGGAGGTCTACGATAAAGTCGAGGGCAATAGTTTCGAAGGGTAGAGCATTCTGCTTGACCGTGATGGGATAAAGTGGGACCTTGGGCTTTGTGGTGCCCGCTTTAGTCTCCTGGCATTTGGCACATCCCTTTACGTATTGGGTGATGAAGTGTTTCATGTCTGGCCACCAGTAGTGTTGTTCAATGGCATATGTGGTTTTTGAAATTCTGGGGTGTCCTACACTGATGTGGTCGTGGTGCGCAGCGACTACCTCCCTCCTCAGGTCGTTGTCTGCCATGACAACGATGCGGGAGTCGTGTAGCCAAAGGCCGTCCGTGTTCCTGGACAGCCTCCAGGGTCCCTGCCATCGTCTGATGTCGGAAGCGTGTGTTTCTTGTGCGAGGAGGAGGCGATGTTCCCAGTTTGATATGGGGGAGGCTCTGATGGCGGTGATGCGAACGAAGAGGTCGCTGGGCAGGACAATCTGTTGTTTATTGTCTGACTCGCCTTTGTGGAAGTCGGGGCGGCGTGAGAGATGGTCCGCTTTCATCGTAGCGCCTGGTTTGTGGATTAAAGTGATGTTGTACTCCCCAAGAAGGGGGATGTAGCGAGCGACACGGCGGTTGATGTCTCTAGGGTGTCGATAGTATTGGAGGTTCTTGTGGTCCGTCCACACTTTGACGGGGTGCTTTGCGCCTACGAGGAGGTGGCGCCATCGTTTGAGTCCATGGATGATGGCCAGGAGTTCTCGGTCATGGACATCGTAACTCCGCTCGGCAGAGGTAAGGGCGTGGGAGTAGTACCCGATTGGGTGTGGTAGACCATCCGGGGTTCGTTGGAATAGGATCGCTCCGAGAGCGTATTGGGACGCGTCGACTTCCAGCTCAAAGGGCTGTTCGTGGTTGGGGCGGTTGAGTGCGATATCCTTCTCAACCATCTTGATGAGGCGGCGGACTGCGTGGCGCTGGGGTTCTCCCCAGGTGAATAAGACGTCCTTTTTGAGCAGGTCGGTGAGGGGTCTGGCAATTTCTGCGAAATTTGGGAGGAAGGGTCGGTGGTATCCAAACACCCCTAGGGTGCTTCGGACTCCGGTCAGGGTGGATTGTTCCGTTGGCCATTCTAAAAGGCCCTTCTGTTTGACGGGGTCTAGCTTTATTTGTCCATCTTCGACCACGATTCCAAGGTAGGTGACCTTAGACTGTTCGAAGTGACACTTGTTCGCTTTCAGGAAGAAGGATTCATTCTCAAAGCGTTGCAGTACTTTGTGGACCAGGGTTCGATGAAGCCGTAGGTCCGCCGGAGTTTGATTTGGGGTAGCGATCAGGAAGTCGTCCATGTAAATGTTGACATAGTTGGGGTATTTGTTTAGGATATCCCTGAAGGTGGTGTGCATGCATCGTTGGAACGTTCCCGGGGCATTTCGTAGCCCGAAGGGCATGACGTTAGGCAGGTAGAGACCGAAGGGGGTGATGAAGGCTGCCTTCCAGCAGTCTTCTTCCTTGATGCAGATATTATTGAAGCCCCATCTGACGTCTAGCGTAGTAAAGAGTTGCTTTCCTTCCAACCGTTCTAGGATAGTCTCGATCCTTGGCAGCGGGTACACGTCCAGAATCGTGTGTTCATTGAGCTTTCTATAGTCCTGTACTGGTCGTAGTTTTCCGTCCTTTTTGTCGACGAAGAAGGTGGGAGCTGCCCAGGGCGAATCCCCTTTTTCGATATATCCTAGTCGTTCATTCTCGTCAATCCACTGTTTCAACGCCTCTGTTTCCTTGGGGTTGAGTGGATAGGCTTGTGCCGGGATGGTGGTGGGAGCGTCTGGTTTCAGTTTGATTTGGTGGTCATCGGTCCTTGGTGGAGGAAAGCGTTGGGCTAGTTCTTCAGAAAAGACTTTCCAGTGCTTCTTGTATTCGGGGGGTAGTCCATCGGTCGCGTCAGCGACTTTGGTAGGTAGTTTCGCATTCGCCATTGCCCAGGCAGTCGCTGTGGTAGTTTTATTGATTTCAATTGGGGGTTCCACTGCGTCAGGTTTTTTCTTGGCCTGGCGTCCCATTGTCCTGTCGGGGTACTGGACCTTGTGCACCACGCACCCCACTAGTCCGTCTGGGTTGTTGAAGAAGTCGTTCAGGGTTTCTTTAGGAGTGCATCAGTAAAAGTTAAGGTTACTTAATTTCACTTAGCCTTGCTTAGACCTCCTTATTTTTTGATAAGGAGAATTAAGGACACTAAGGACACTAAGGAAAAAAAATTCTTCTTATTTTCTGCTTAATTTCTGTGTGCTAAAATTGTCTCAAGCAAGATTAAGAGAATTACATTGGATTAAGCAGACTAAGCACAATTAAGAACAAAAACAAATAGTAAGGAAGTTTAAGCACTTGTTTGAAAACCTACTTTGTGACAAATCTGTCTTAATTTTGCTTAATTCCACTTAATTTCTCTTAATTCTGCCAGTGCTTGACTAGCAAAAACCCGTGCGAAGCACAGGGCATCACGATGGTGGAGAGGCTGTGGTGGTGGGGGCGGGGCGGGCTGCAGGCGTGCGCAACGGTGGGCAGCAGGGGCGTCCGGACAGCAACTGCTGCGTTGGGATCGGCGGTGGTGGGACAACAACCGCTGCAACGGCCGCATCGGGAACAGCGGCATCGGGACAGCAATTGATGCGTGGCCAGCAACGATCAGGGAGGGAACGGTGGTAGCAGGACAACAGCGGCCGCGTTGGGAACGGCCTCGGCGAGACAGCAATCGCTGCGTCGGCAGAAATGGCCTCGGGAATGGCGTCGGCAGCAACAACCGCCTCGGGAATGGTGGCGGCGGGACAGCAACAACTGCGATGGAAACGGCGGCGGCGAGGGGGAGATGATAGGGGCAGCACAGAGTGGAGAGGACCCGCGCACGCCATAGCACAAGTCACTGGCGTCAGGGGCTCGGACAGTCGCAACAGCGATGCCTGAACAACCGTCACGCCAATGGACTGCCTACAGGCAGATGCGAGGACAACCCTCAAAGGGTGCGCAGGGGATGAAAGGGAAATACAAAAAAAGATTAGTGTGAAAAGTCAAAAAAAAAATGACAACGCACCGATGGACCATACAAACAGGTCACGGCAGCAGCGGTGGCGGCGAGGGGGGGGTGCCGCGATGACAAAAGGGTGGCGGCACGAGAGAGCGGGGCGTCAGCGGCGAGAGAGGGTGCGAGGCGAGGCGATGACAGGGAGCGGGCAATAACAGCGAGTCGGGGACAGAGAAGGCGCGAGAGAGAGGTGATCACAATGGCAAGAGAGAGCGGGCACGGGCACGGCGACAGCGAGGGATACGATGCTGGACAAGGGAGGGGAGGTGGAAAGTCAAGCGCGAGAGGTTGACATGTTGACAAGGTGACGTGACGGTCATCGACGATTGTCGACAGTGAGCGTGCTCGGTGCACGGTTCCTCTGTGTCGAGAAATAGTCGAAACACAATGTTGGTTCAAGGCCGGCGGGTCGGCGGCGTGTGCAAAAGTGGCGGGCCAATCGCGGTCGACTGCGTGCTCACGGTTGGTGCTCGAGAGAGTGCGATCCACCAACGAGAGCTTGCAAACTCGCCCCTGAGTCATGTGTGATCGAGACCGAGGTGGAGGGACCTCGAGCTCGAGAGTCTCCGGATGCGGTGCGACCAGCTCGGCAACTTCCTCCTTTGACAGATCCGCACCACATCCGAGTCTGCGGGGGTAATATTTGAGCATGAGCGCGAGGAAGAGAACATGGCAAAAGGAATAGAGACGTACCTCGGATGCTTTGGGGTCGCTTACTTCGTAGAGCGCATTAAACAAAGCATCCTCTTGGTGTGACTCGAGAGCGATGCGCAGGTCAATCGTAGTGCCGGCAGGAGGGTGACCTTGGCAGTCCCATTTCTCAGGTGCGGTATCCCATGCGCGCTTCACTCTCATGTCATCCCAGAGTGACACTGCAGGAATGCTGAAAGAGACCGCAGTGACAGAAGCCAATACATGTGACCAAAAAACTGAGAGTGAGGTGCGAAATGGCGAGGAGAGGACGACTGACAAGAAGGCAGGAATCACAGCACCAAGCTGAAATCGACACCCAGCCGGTTTGTAGATACATCACACTAGGATGCTTTCTGAATATTTGCCGGTGTGTGGACTATGGAGGAAGGAGCAGGGAACGGGTGTATGGGATGGCATTATGGCTGTAGGGCTATTTGTTGACTTAGAGAAATTGACGAGGACTCTGAGTAACAAGTCACGAGTGTATTAGTCAGGTTGAAACTGAAACTTGCCGGGGCGTCATTCTCCTCCTCTCGCCTCTCGCCTCTCACCTCTGGCAGTCTGGTTGCAGAGTCGAATTCAGGGAGGCTGGCTTACCAGAGGGATGCCCGACCATTCAATCTGACATCCGGTGAGAACGACATGGCCCCTGAGCTCGGCCACTACATGTTTGCCCCACGACGGGGGCCCTGTCGCGCATGAGATGGGTGAGTGGATCCTTCTTGTCTCTCAAACTCAAGCCAGTTGTAGTGAAGATTGTCTCTAACATCTCTTGCCCAGATGTGATGTCCACTTCCTTAGAGGTGAGGACGGCAAGTCCAGAATAGTCTTGACACTTGTTTTCTTTGGGTGTCGTGTCACAGCGGAGTGGATGTCGCGCGCCGATTCGTAATGCATCCCGTACCGCTCCCTCACCTCGCAACTCAGAATGGGATGCCCGTATATGTATTCCGCCTTGCATTGTTGACTGGGTCCCTCCAACAGGAGCTCAACGCGGTTCCAGGGGAAGCGTCTTTTACGGTGCGTTTGCGTACGTTCTCTCTGAGACCACGTCTGACACAAAACATTGCCCTATGGGAGGTCATGTCTCGCCTCTCCCATTCTGTTCTGCACTCCCCCACTATCCTTGCTCTCTGCCAGTCCTAGAAGTCCACACCCTAACACGGATGCCATCACTCCATCACCCTGCCCATCATGGCTAACGTCCTTGACAGTACACGGCCCTATTCAACAAGTGGTAAATATAATCTTAACAATTTTCGCAGGAGTGATCGAGATAGTCGTCAAAGTGATGGCCAAAGTACTTTCTGTCCTTGCCATCGTGACAAAGGTGATCGAGCTGCAAGGAAGGAGTGAGTTGATCACCCTATAATGGTCAACTATTGTTGATTGAACCATGTGAAGGACCGTTTTTCCCCAAGCTCGTGGGATATGCTGATGTTGATAATGCGGTCTATGAAGATCATCCCCCTGCTCTGAGCACGAGCGGCTCCAGAACGAGCGCGCCGAATGGTGGCGCCCCATGCCCATCATAGATCTTGGTGGTGTCTCCTTTGGCCTCTGTCGTCACCTTCAACAAGCCTCCAAACTCATAACTGTACTATCCTGAAACGATCCGCACCATCGCCAACGCACCTGCATTCTTTCCCACCATTTGGAGTTTGATCAAGGTGCGCTCTCCTACATTGCTCCCATGAAAAGGAGTGTCGTTGACCAGCCTGATGATGTCACCAGACAGAATGAAAGCAGATCAGAGTCGTCCTACTCCAGGTGCCCAGTCTAATTTTTTCATAATATTTCTGTGTGCGGCTCAAGTCTGGCATCATGACAGGTCACATCAACACAGTGCCCTCACCTGCCCCTATTGATGTATGCACCCCCGAGCCAGAGTCGTTGGTGCCAATGCCAATGCAGGCACCGCCTCCGACGAGACATCCCCGCGGTGCCTACCATGACCCTCGAGGGCATCCACCTGTGCTATGCTCACTGAACCCTTCATAAGCCCCAACCACAAATGATCACCCCCATCACTACTACCTCCTGGGAATGACGATGACAACAAATTGGTCGACTTGTTCTTTGCCTGATTTGCGGCATTGGTGAAGGCCCGGCATCACCCGCATGCTTGTCCATTCCATCGCTTCGTTTGCTCGTCTCGTGACCAACGGGCTGTCGGTGTGTTTACTCTTTTACTTTTTGTACATCTTCTTCTGTCTCAGTGTGGAACTTCCTGATGATTGTGACTCTTCCTGTGTGAAGGCCTGGTCATTGTGCTCCTCTCATCTGAGGGCAGTTGCTGATGGCTTGCATGTGTTACTGAGTGTCTGTTGTATGTAGTCTGTTGTATGTAGTCTTCGAATGCAGAGTTTTATGCTATCCTTAAACTGCTTGATTGTGTGCTTGAAGGCTGTTTAAAACCTGGATAATTGTGCTTGATTGTGTGCTTGAAGCCTGCTTAAAATATGCTTAATTGTGCTTAATGTGTTTCTGTATAATTCTGTCTGAACAAATTAAGCAAATATTAAGCAAAAATTTAAGAGAATTCCTCTTAAATCTACTTAAATAAGACAAGGAATCGCCTTTTTTAAGCAGATCTGCTTAATAAGGAAATCTCCTTAGTTTTCCTTAGTGTCAATTTAAGTAACATTAAGAAAAAATTAAGTAAACTTAACTTTTGCTGATGTGATCTGTCGCGGTTCAGATATTTTTGAAATTCCGGTAGGGTATTCTGGGAAAATCCTTCTGAACTCCACGAGTTCAGGGTGCTCGATCGAGTTGGGGATCCCCTCTTGGTACGCTCGTTTGAAGCAGTTGAGCTCTGGGTGTTTTGGTGTTCTCTCTTGTTTTGCAAATCGCCTAATAATGGCAGTAGCTTCCGCTTGTCGTTTCTTTTGTTGTTTGATGTGTTCTTTATCGTCGTTCTCCTTTCTTGCTTGGAGGTGGGCGATCATGGCCCAGCCGTTTGTCTTTTTCAACGTGTTTTTGTTTCGTACGTGGGTTTCCACGTTGAGTAGGTGGGCCACTCTGGCCCCAGGGCTGTACAGCTCAGTGGTCAGTCCATCCAGTTCAGGAATTGCCCAATCGATTTTTGGGTTGAAAGTTCGCAACCATGGGTACCCGAAGATGATGCGGTCAGTTCCCAGATTAGTGACATAGAATGGTAGGTTTGCCCATTGTTGTCCTTGGCGTATTCGGAAGAGGACGTAGTCATGGATTTCTCCGCCTTTATTCTTGCTCCCATCAGCGTTAGTTGCTACGATGGGTCTTGAAAGTTTCTTTGTGGGGACTCCCCACCTCTTGATCGTTCGTCGGTCTATCATGTTTTCTTGTGCGCCGCTGTCTAGTAGGGCAAGTTCTCCAGCCGTCCCACGTATCGAGTTGAACAAAAATGGAATGTTTATTCCCTTGAAACCTCTTTGTTGTATGAACATGATACTCGGTCCATTGGCTCCCTCTTTGGCTGGTGAGAGAGAGCCTAAGCAAAATCCTCATCCATTCCCTCCTGCAACTTATCCCACACCAGCTCTCGCTCCTCCCTGTTCATCTGGAGGATGCGTTGGGCTACGTCTTCTGGCCCTTCAGCGCTTTCTGGGTCGGTGGGAGGTGCAGGAGTCTGGATGGGAGCTTGGTTCAGTGGCTCCTCGTCACCAGCCCTTCCGGAGTCTCTGGTGGGGCGAGTTCGGTTGGTCGCGTTGTTACTATTTGTCGAGTACAGCAGCAGTTGGTTGTACGGCGGCGGCGGTTGGTTGCGAGGGTTCGCGTAAGTTTGTCTAGATGGTCCGGCCTGTCGTGACGTTCCGGGCCCGAAGCGTTGGCTGGGTTGTCCCTTGGGGCAGTTTTTGGCGAAGTGTCTGAAGTGTCCGCACTGGAGGCACTTTCCTTGCTTGCGCCACTGTTCCTTCTTCTGTTTGAGGGATTGGGCATCTACGTCCATGGGGACCGGTCCTTGTCCTCGGCTCGGCTGTTTAGGGGGTAGGCCCAGAGCTCGTCGATAAGAGTCTCTGTATTGGCTGTAATGAGGAGGAATCGGAGGAAGAGGGGTCCGTCGATTTTGTTGCGGCCCAAGGATCGCTGTCCTTGCTTTATGTCTGTTGGTTTGGGTGCGAGCATCTTTCTGCCACTCATCGATAGTAGAGGGCCATTTCTCTTGGTTCAAAATCGCTCGTTTCAGGCCTTCCGTCAGGCCTTCCTGAAATAGGTCCTTCGTTCCTTCTTCTCCTCTGGGCCATTCAGCACGCCTGATTAGTTGCTCGAACTCTGCGATGTATTGATCGATAGCTTCGTCCTTCATTTTGAGTTTCTTCAGCTCTTCATACGCCTTTTGTTTCTTGTCGGAGTATGAGAATGCGTCTTTGAAGGCGGTTTCGAAGTCATCCCAGATGTCTTCGCTGTTGTGCGCATGGGTGGTTCGTTCCAACTTGTTCAGTTGGTTAGTTTGCCAGTCGTTGACTTGGTCTCCTTTGATATAGGCCAACGCCATGAGCGTTCGGTCGTATGGCGAGGTCATTTCGTTAGTGTGCCTGTTGATCATCTTCCAGTGTTTGAACTCTTTGAGAAAGTCATCGCTCTTGCTCCTGTCTCCAGTGAATATAGCGGGAGGCATCCCTTTCATTCCTCCTGAAGGAGGCGGTGGTGTTTGCACAGTGGCGGTTGCTCCGCTTCCTTGTGCTGTTCCTTGTGTGGCGGCTGAGGCTCCTGCCGGGATGGCAGGGGCTGCCAAACTGGACAGGTGTGGTATGGGTAGGGCGTACCCTTGTTGGTGAATGTCGTAGGTGTGTTGGGAGATGGCTGGCGCCATTGTGGGTAGCTGTTCTGGAATTAGAGGGTGTGTTCCTTGAAGGGTGACTATAGTGTCGACTGCGAGGGATAGGGTGTCGTCTGCTAAAGGGGGTGCTTGTCCTGCCGGTTCGTCGGTGTCACTGAACTCGTCGTCTGGGTCTAGTCTGAATGTTCCACTAGTGGGTGTCTTTGGGGTTTCGGCTCTTCCTAGGGTCCAATCTCCTAGTCCTGCCTTCGTTGCTTGTTCGAAGGTTAGTCTTCCTTTGTTGAGGGTCCTGAATTCGGGCACTTCCTCAGCAAGTTGGATGATATACCACTGGTTATTGATTTGTTCGATGTAGTCGTGAGCGGGTTGTCCCTCGTCGTCTGTTCCGTCAATTCTGTAGGCTCCTTGGTTAGTGCTTGGGAAGGTGGTGATCCACTGGGCTTGTCCTTTTACGTATGCTGGTAGGGTGTCTCCTACTCTGAGGGGGAAGATGGTCCACGATTCGTCGTCTTGGATGGTTCCCTTGAACGACGTGTTGCGACGATAGCTTCTGCTTCAGGTACTCCTAGTAGTACCCAAAGCGCGATTTGATAGTAGCGAAAAGCTCTGAGTTTGGTTTTGTGGTATGGGGCGTCTTCTGGGTGACTGGTTAGGAAGTCTTCCAGGAATTCGATTTCTTGGTAGATATCTCTGAGTTCTGCGTTCGTCGATTGAGGGCGATGAGTAGCCCTAGTCTAACGGTTCTCAGTTCCTTGTCCAGGTGTTGGTCGATGTGTGTTTTGAGCAGGGAGATGGTTTGTTCTGTCTCGAAGAACTGATCCACGGTTTCCCTCAGTCTGTCGAGATCTCGTAAGGTTTCCTGTCTCGTCGATGTGGACGTGGTTGGTATGCAAGATATCAAGTAACCAGACTTGGTAGAACTCCAAGAGTCCGATGGTGTTGAAGAAGAAGTTTCCTAGCTGGGGGTCGTCTGTCCGCAACGTATAGAAGAGTTGGAGTTCTGTGTATATCCACTGGACTTCTAAGATGATTGAGTGTAGGAGGGCTCGGTTGAGATCTGTTAGTCTGACTTGGAAAAAGCGTGATAATAAGTTTTCAGTGGTAACGATGAAGCGTCCGCGTGGCGGATCAGGGATAATCCTTCTGTTAGGGTCCTCTGCGGCGTGGGCCTCTTCTACAATGAAGAGCAGTGGATTGGTTGGTTCGGTTGGATCAATGGTGATATAGGCAACGGTTTCCCCAACGATATTCTTTGCAGAAGTACTCGTGCTCGAGTGCGTGAATGTGGGTAGGATGGGCTCTTTGTCCTGGTTTGAACTCGTGGAACTTGTGTGTGGTGTAAGGTGGTCCTCTTAGCAACGTGCTAAGGTTTAGGCTATGTTTGGGGTTGAAGGGGGTCTGTGGTAACCTTAGGGCTTCCCTAAGTGCATCCGTGGTGGTGACTGGTGTGGGCACAAAGTTCTTCCTTTGTGCGACGTGGTGCGACTGGGTGCTTCCTCTAACTCAGTGCTTACTGGGGGTGTAGTGCCTCCTCTCGTAAGGTGAGTGTCGACTTTCGACTTGATTGGCTTGCTTAGGTTGATGACGGGTGTAGGGCCAACAGTGGTCCTACGTATTGAGGGTGTATGGAGACTTCGCTTTTGTCAAGGTTCACAGGGACCTTGTGCACGACTTGTGCTTTGAGAAGGTAACTGGCTTGAGGCTAGACGTGTCGTGGAGGCACTCGACAGCGTCAAGCGTGATACTGGTTCTGCCTGTGCCTTACAACATAGAGGAGGGCGTCGCGCTGACGGATGCACTCTACTGCAAGTCAAAGGAGAGGTCTGGTATCCCTATAGACAACCGCTAAGTATCCCCTAGGCAACGGCTAGGAGGGAGGCTTAGAGGGAGGAGAGGGGAGACGATCTGTGTATTGAGAGACAAAGCGAAGTCTGGGGTGTTACAGGCTAACTAGGCTGGTCTTATATATGTCTAGGGGAGTGACGTGTGACATGTATGTCACATGGAAACTAGAATATATCATAGATCAGTATAGTACCGGAAAAGGGGCTCGGAGTAAGCTGAATGAGTAAGCATAAATGGCATTAGTCATGTCAATGACTAATGTCCGGAATGTCCCGTGATTATGTAATCGGTCAAGTGACCAGCTATCACGTGAGCTGGTCGAGGGTTCGAATACTGCAAGGTGCAAAAAGGTCAAAAATCCGTAACAGAGGATGTTGTGCACCCGCAAGGGCGGGCGACCTGCTTCTGTCAGTAGGATACTGTTGATGTAGATTGTTTTCCTGTTTTTCTTTTTTTTTTCATTCCATATTGGCTACTGTAAGGTGACCTTACCGGCACCCTTGGATTTCGTCTCCGAACTCGTTCTCGCGCCTGCCCTAAACAATATCGACCCGATTAGGAAGCCTCAACACGTTCACCCGCCGTTGTGCCCTTCTGCTAAAACCACATCACCTCGATCCCCGACTCCGACGCGTCCTCATCCGAAGACATTAGTTGGACAGCCTTGAAGTGTATGGACTTGTGCATATTGAGTATCTCCCGCTGTTGGGACCTTCATTTTAGTCTTTGGCAGTGCTTACTTTTTAGTCTACTTGCATCTTTTTAGCCCTCTTTTTATATATTTTCTATCATACCAGTGCTACGAGATGCCGCCTATCAGCGCGCCATCACTCTCTCACTGCCCCTTACCCTCGTTTTATGGACTATCGAGTGACATTGCGCGCGACGCCAGGCTGTCCAGAGCGTTGCCAATGCAGCGCCTCCTCGGCTGAGGCTTCACATCCCTTTTACTTCGTCTATCATTCATTTCACACTACTTTAGGATGTCCTAGGGGGCAGTGCTTTTTAGCATTGTCTTCAAAGACTTTTCCTCTTTTGTTTGCTTGATCTACTTACAGAAAACACATAGAAGGCCTTGCCCATTGGCCTAAAAGGGCACCCAATAAACCTTTCTCTTTCAGATCACTAAGCTTGCCTCAAACCTCTAAGAAGAATCTCATCTCATATTTACTTATCTAAGTCTCATCTCGCTGCTCTCGTCGTCCATGTCGCTCCCTCGATCCCGATCGTTACGGCTTCCGGCCCGATCACACCTTAAAAAACCAACGCGCTCGTCATTCATTTACTCGTCGTATCAGATTTACATTCATTCTATTCCTACGCGCATTCCTCCGAGAACTATCGACTCCCCTACGCTTTTCCCCGGACTCACCCGTGCTCTTAGGAGTACGTTCACTACGTATATATATGACCGACGGTGGTACCACCCGTTTTTGGTGCGTTTTATGCCCACGTAGTACAGCGATCTCATCCTTTTTTTTTCTCTTTCTTTTGAGTGTTTTTTTGCGGCTATCATAAAAGCGGAAGGGACCGGTGACGTGTCGTTCGTTTCCGTGTTTTTCCGGCCGCAGTCGTATGACTTCAGCAATCCCAGTTTGAATCGTCCGATGACAGTTCTTCACGCTGTCTTCGATGTCATTTCAATGTTATCGTCACATAAAACGACGCAGAATTTTCATCCATCCATTCTTCCTTCACCCCCGAGGACAGAGTACACTCTCCCGGGCAAACTGAAAGCATACTGCCACGCCCCTTCAAAGCCTTCTCCGTCATACTCGTCGTCCTCCCATTGACCAACGCGCTCTGGCCTCAAACCCGCCATCTTCAAACCGGCCCGCCAAGCTCTGTGTTGTCCCTCGCACCCTTGGGTTCCTTCACGGTCTCAGTCGACGAGTGAGACAGCATCAAAGCGCGTTCGTGCCGCTCGAGCCGCACGTGGGTTCCCGCGCGCCCGACTCGGAGGACCTCATCGCACGCACGCACAATTGTTCAGCGATGATCTAGGTAGGCTCGTGCTTGGGCGTGATACAGACGACTTATAAGCGATCTCCGAGTCGGATGGCGTACCAACGCTCAGACGACTCGTCTTGCGACTCGGTGACTACCATGCCCACACGCAGACAAACACAAACGCCGGGAGCACGGGTATTTTGGGATCTATCGTTGATGGTGACGATTCGGTGGTGGTGGTACAGCCTGAGCCCATCGAGGTGGAAGTGAGGTTGCCACTCGGGATGCGTGACGAGGGTTATAGTCTTGTGACTCTTGTCGTACCCGCAGACAGAACTCATGCGGTGCTTAAGTCCAACTCGACACTTTGCTTGTTTAGAGTTCTCAATACGTTCACTCAGTTGTGGTGACAGTTCCGGGAACTGTTTACATGATCGGTGCGCCCGTGGAGACTCAGGATTCCCCAGCTTATGTACGTGCGTTCATGGGATACCGGGCGTTTTCTGAATTTTTGGAAATAACATTAGCCATTTCGGGGGTTCTTGTTGGACACGGCGGGAAATCGTACGTGTTCTGTGTTTCTTTGGTACTTGTATGTCAAGGACTTATGATGCGCGCGTAGCTTCCCAGTATCTGACATTGAATGCACGCTTGACGCAATGTCATGGGTCCATGTACGTCCTTCACATCCTTGAATATTGACAGCGAGAGCTGACACACTGGGACGCACGGCCGCGGAGACCAATAGGTTTCACTGGCATATTGTCGACAGCCAGAGTTTCCCACTTGTCGTACTCGGATCTAGAGATATCGCGGAAAAGGCTGCATATAGAGCTGAGGTGGCTTACACCCCGCAAGACGTCGCATATCGTGTCCTATGCCGGCCAGGTGTGTCCCCCACTGTTCCCATCATCCTCCCATTCAACCCAAATCGATGCTGCTACAGCGGGGAATCAATGTACTCGTTGTACGTGGTATTTCAAGAATAAAAGGGAAGGCGGTTAACCTACATCATAGGAAATAGACTCGCCCGGACATCCCTCGGCCATTTCGAAAGCGTATCTGGAACGTGTCGCGAGCGCCGATGCGATGCCCTGGCGTACGTACGCCAACGCGCCGCCCGCGGGCCAACTGCGCCTCGCCTCTCCCGCGACCATCTATTTCACGGCCAGTCTGCTGAGCGCCGCTGCGAAACTCTTTCCCTTGACGTTGTTCGATACTGGCGGCGATGGGATCAACACACAGTGCTATCAAGACAATCCACAGACGCGGCAAGATCTCGCTGGACGGATGCTCAAAGAAGCCCTGAACTGTATACACGGCCGCGCATGGTGCGCTCAGGAGTCTCGGAAAGACGCCCGTCGTGTGGCAGGGTGAGCTAGATATCTTACGGCTCTATTGGCGGCACTCTCAATTCTTCTTTGGATTTGGCACAGAGGTGGTACTGAACTTTAATCTGACCATTTCACATGACACGATTGCCCTGCATGTCTTCACGTTTCTCTCTCTCACACACAGTCACGAACGTTTATGTGTATTGATAGGATGTGGATCTTGTCTGAGGATGGAGCTGCTTTTGCCGCCAAGGGATTCCGCTTTATCCATGCGGCATTCAATTCGTTCTATCTGTGATATAGGACCGTGGTGCTGACGAGTGGTTGGGAGATTATCCCGCAGGCAACAGCTGGTGCGATCACTTCAAGACATGGCAGAACGCTGTGTCACGTCCCCCCCACTTTTTGCGTACGAGAGCTTATTAATGCCTTCCCTCTGAAGGCAGATACGTTTGACCCACTGCAAATCTGACCTCGGAACAAGCATCCCTCGTGCTTGGCGGTCAACATCTTCTCTGGGCCGAACAGTCCGACCGGAGAACGTCGATTCGATCGCGTGGCCGCGCGCAGCTGCATCAGCGGAGGTGTTCTGGACAGGTCCCGAGGGAAACGATATTGTGGCGCTACCGCGGTTGCACGAGATCGGATATCGATTTAGACGGCGCGATGTGGATGCTATATCGCTGCAGCCAGAATGGTGCGTGTTGCACCCGTTTGCGTGTGATTTGAACGCGTGAATGGGATCAGCGCGCTCGTCCACTGCATGTGAGGATGTATATTGATTATTCTAGAGGAGACAATGGACTCGAGTTATGTGCTTATCGAACGGACTCGCCATGAAATGGGAGGTGTCTCTCACTGGCACTACTCTGTGAGACAATCACATTAGATGGGCATTCAAGTGGTTTCGGACGTGCTCATGGTGTGTTCGCCGCTTGTATCGAAAGTTGCAATGTAAGCTCAGTGAGTTGTGAAAACTGCTACTATTGCTTGTAGCTAACCTGTTGTAATGTAAGCCACTCGAGTGAGTTAGAAGTGCTACAAGAAAAGGAAGAAAGTGTGACTACTAACCTCAGCGAAAAGGGGGGCATGCGATGCGTATTTATATACCTTAACTCTCATAGGTACCATGTGAATGCTTGTAGCTTCCTTTGGAATGAAAGGTGGAGCGGGGGATATGAGAAAGAAAGGAAATTTGGTAAAGCTGATCCGAGTAAGGTAACGAAGGAACAGGAAAGGTTCAGTTACAGGAAGTCGCGAACGACCGTCTGTGTTAGTGGTCCGTGCGCAGCTACTTTAGGGCTGGCTCAAAAGATCAAATCTCAACAGCGAACACTGGCACGAGAATTTCCGAGCATTTCCATTACCCCAGAACCAAGGAGGGAACGCCGGGAAGTAGCAAAGTTGTGATCCAGACCTGTGATCCAGATAATGGACCTCCAATCTCGGGGATCGAAGGCATCAAATCTACCTTCGGGGATCGCCGGTGAAATCTAATTACTCCCACGGCTCATGTCTTAGTTATTTGGTCGCTGCGCCTTTATAGAACTCCACTTCAATCAGCTTTACTGTGGACTTCGTAGTATCTACCATTCTCAAACACCTTATCCCAGATTCTCAAATATCAACCACCGAACGTCAGGTCATCGATATGCTACCAAGTGGGACCCTTCAGGTGACCGGTACTTGTCATGCGTTTTCTCTCTGATAAGCAAGTTACTTATTTTCTGTTCACATGTCAGTCCTAAGAGCGCACAACCTCCCTCGTCTCAAGTCCCTCGGAATCCTTGCGAAGCAGAGAGAATATTTTGTTGCTCTGACCGACGGAGAGAAGACATGGCAGACACGATCCGTGCGGGGCGTGGCTCAACGTGTGGAATGGAACGAGACTGTCGACACCTTGTGAGAAATGTCGCAATTTGTTTTGTTCTTATGTACAACTGAGTCTCCCACAGTTCCGTACAACAACTGTCCCGAATTACAATATCTCTTTATGGAAGAAAGACCACGACGACAAACACTCTTATTGGAAGGCAGGAGATTGTCTGTGAGCCCAGTCGCGGTCGGTCTATTTCATGGAAATCTTATTCATACATTTGGCTGATTGTCGTATCGTAAAACAGAACTTGAAATTATTCTCCGCAGTGATAACGGACATGCTGGACGCCCAGCAGAGCCGGTCACAGTCTTCTTGATGGTCGCCGTATCAGAAAGCGCGAGTCCCTCTCTGACAGCGGCAGTCAACACCCCTGCAGCCGAGACCCCTGTATCTGAAGGAAGTTCCGTGCGTCCTACTGCCCAAACTAACGCTGAAACCATACAACTCATGTCAGTTATTGCCCCTTGGCTTTTTATCCTTCCTATTCAGAGCAGTACTTTTGTGCAACGAGCAAGGGAGATCGATACCGTGACAGAGACGTCACGGACGACTCTCCGTCGCGCCGAGGAAGCCATCAATAATACTAATGCAGTAACAACATGGAAAAGTGCTGTTACCATCATCAAGCGGGTGATGGACGCTGTCACTACGATCGCGGCAGTATGACCAGTATCATTTTTGCCCATCCATTCTGAGCTAACTTCCGGTCTTCAGCTAAATCCTTATGCAAGTCTAGCATGGAGCCTGCTCTCGAAGATCCCCGAGGTACGTTCCCTGGTCTTGTTCCATACATGAGACACTCACTCTCTTGTCTTCACCTTTCTGTCAGGTTTTGCTACAACAGGTTCAACGTGACGATAACGTCCAGACGCTGCTTGAGGCAATACGGGATGCCTTTGAATTTGCGGAAGAGGCGGACACCTTGAGGAACCTCAAGCCAGAGTCGAGGCAGGCGAAAATCCTGGAGGAGATGCTAGAATGTGTGTCTGAATCTGCCAAATTTATCAGATCGTATGCGGAGGATGTGAACCTTGGTACGCCATCTTGGCCTGTCTCGTTAGTCATTACAAACTTGTGATTTGTAGGCAAGCGTACTTTGAAGAGTATTATCGGCCAAGTGGATGGACAAATAGATCAGTATCGCACCACCCTTGTCCAACTGCGAGAGAGTCTCGTTTCTCGTGCTGCTGTCACGACCGAGATTGCTGTGCTAGAAGCTGGTACGTACTTTGGGTAACAAAGATATCGGACCTGACAAGTGGAACACAGAACTGGGTGCAATAATCAGAGAATTGCCCTACAAGGGAGGGTGGCGATTCGGTGATGAGAAGCGCTGTCTTCCAGGTACACGGGAAGACTTTCTGGACCATATAATCGAGTGGGTCGAGAATCCCAAATCTCAACGTGGCCTTGTTCTCCTCGGGCAGGCAGGGACAGGGAAGTCTTCGATTGCACACGAAATTGCACATCACTTCGACGACAACTGTCTCGGCTCTTACTTTGCTTTTCTGCGAAAGGAGCATTCGAAAAGCGAGGCTTACCAGCTGTTCACCACAATCGCTCGCGATCTTTCTTATCACAATCCTACCTTCAAACTCGCGCTTGGTCGGGTGCTTAAGGAGAAACCGTCGCTTTGTGGTGCGCGAGACTATCGTGCACTTTTTGAAAGCCTTCTCGTTGAACCGCTCAAGAACGTGCCACTTCCTCGTCCGATTCTTATCGTCATCGATGCATTGGATGAAAGTGGAGATGCAAATGGAAAAGCCGGACTACATACGTTTCTCGCTAAGCGTCTCGTTGACCTCCCAGCCGAATTCCGTGTACTCATCACGTCAAGGACGGAGGATGGTATCGAGCCTGCGTTCGTCCAAGCTTCGTCTATCGCAACATTGTACATGAATGATGTGAAACTGGCTGCCAAGACAGAGCTAGATATTCGCATGTATCTACAGATGGAGCTCCCTCGGGACGTGTTCAACGATCATGGCGTCAAATTAGCAAAGGCAGCAGAAGGGTTATTCCAGTGGGCAGCTGTCGCCAGTGGATTCATAAATAGCCCCCCTGCTAGTTTTGGGTTTAGCAAGAGGAAGTGCGTACAGCGCCTCTTGGGTCACTCTCGAGATCAGAATGGACAAGATCCGTTGGACAAATTATATGAAGAGGTTCTCGAAGGTTACTTCAAGCCGCAGCAGGCACAAATTCTCTTCCGCTCCATCATGGGCCATCTATGTGCTGCGATAGAACCGCTCTCCATCGGATCTTTGATTTCTTTGCGTCTGCATGCCCCAATCGATGACCCTGATGATTCTGATCCCGTTGTTGAGATGCTCCGTCACCTCGGCTCGCTGCTGAGTAATGTGACGTCATCTGATCAAACACGTCCCATCATTCCTCTCCACACATCATTCCGCGACTTTCTGATCACCAAGAAGAGTGACATATTTTATGTGGACCTGGTCGATGCGCACCGCGATCTGGCACATTCGTGCCTTGGATTAATGCTCAACAAGCTTAGATTCAACATTTGCGAACTGGAGTCGTCATATCTTGCAAATAGCGATGTCCCAGACATTGACACTCGAATCTCCGTAAACATCCCACAAGCTCTATCATATGCCTGCATTTTCTGGGACGATCATCTAGAACAGGTTACGTTCGAACAGGACCTTTTCGTGAAGCTTCGATCCCTTTTTGAGACAAAGTTCTTGTTTTGGCTGGAAGTGCTTAGCATCAAGAGCAGTGTGGGCCTTGCATCACCGGCGTTGTCATCGTTGCGGACTTGGTTGCGGTCTGACCCGCAAAAGGCGAGTACACCTTGTAATTCAACATGACATGTACTCACTATTCTTTAAAATCGCAACAGCCTTCCCTAGCCGAGGTTGAGAATTTGTTGGCCATTATAGACGATGGGTCCGCGTTTGTGCGGTACTTTGGGATGGCCATCGCAAGGAGTGCTCCCCATATCTATATCTCCGCGCTGCCATTCGCGCCATCCTCTTCCCATATTGCCAAGCATTACCTTGGTCAATTTCCTCATACGCTAAGCTTGGAGCGCGGACAGTTGTCTCATTTTCCAGCATTAGAAATGATGATTTCGGCACATGACGAAGCTGTCACCTCTGTTGCATTCTCGCCGGATGGCCGGCGCATTGCCTCGGGCTCCCACGACTCCACGATTCGGGTGTGGGATTCCACAACAGGGGAGCTCATAGCAGGCCCATTTACTGGACACACTAATCGGATCGCGTGTGTTGCATTCTCTCCGGACGGCCAGCACATCGCTTCGGGATCGAGAGATGGGACGATTCGTTTGTGGGATGCCACAACAGGAGAGCCTGTGACGGCCCCGTTTACTGAGCACAACATGCCGGTCAAATGCGTTGCATTCTCTCCCGATGGACAGCGAATTGCCTCGGCCTCAGGCAATGGCATTCTCGTGTGGCGTGCCGCAACAGGAGAAGTTTGCATGGTCACATTTACTAAACATGTCGGTTGGCGCCAATCTGTTGCGTTCTCGCCGGATGGGCGGTTCATCACCTCGAGCTTGGATGGTCTCACGATTCGGGTGTGGGATTCCACGACAGGAGACCTTGTTTCAGGCCCATTTTCTGGACACACCAATCCAATCCGGTCTGTTATATTCTCACCAGACGGCCAGCGTATCGCATCAGCCTCAGAGGATCGTACAATTCGAATCTGGAGTGTTGCAACTGGAGAGGTCATAGCTGGCCCGTTTAGTGGCCACACCGATACGGTCCCTTCTATCTCATTCTCTCCAGACGGGCAGCGCATTGCCTCAGCCTCGTATGATGCCACGATTCGCGTGTGGGATGCCACAACAGGGGTGACTGTAGCAGGCCCGTTTACTGGGCACTTTGATCAAATTTATTCTGTTGTGTTCTCCCCAGATGGCCAACGCATCGCATCCGCATCTTTTGATCGCACGATTCGGGTGTGGGGCTCCGCAACAGGAGAGGTACCGGATCCGTCGGCTGGACATACTGGTGCGGTCAACGCTGTTGCATTCTCACCAGATGGGCAGCGCGTTGTCTCATCCTCGGCTGATCGCACGGTTTTCATATGGGATGCCCCAACAGGGCGAGTCATAGCAGGCCCATTTATTGGACACACCCAGTGGGTCAAATGTGTTGCGTTCCGGCCAGATGGGCAGCATATCGCTTCGGCCTCGTTCGATCAAACGATTCGGGTGTGGAATGCCACAACAGGAGAACTCGTAGCAGGCCCATTCACTGGACACACTGATTGGGTATTCTGTGTTGCATTCTCACCCGATGGGAAGCGCATTGCCTCCGGCTCAAGAGATAATACCATTCGTGTGTGGGATGCCACAACTGGGGAGGTGGTAGGCCCGTTTACAGGACACACTGATTGGGTCAGATCAGTTGCATTTTCTCCAGATGGGCAGCATATTGCTTCGGCATCGGATGATTATACGGTTCGCCTGTGGGATGCTGCAACAGGGGATCTCGTAGCGGGTCCCTTTACTGAACACACGCATTGGGCCAGATCTGTTGCATTTTCGCCGGATGGGGAGCACATTGCCTCGGCCTCGTTCGATCGTACGATTTTGGTGCGCAATGCTGCAACAGGAGACATCACAGCGGGTCCGTTTACAGGACACACTGATGGGGTGGTCTCTATTGCATTCTCGCTGGACGGACATCATATTGCTTCGGCCTCATTTGATGGCACGATTCGGATATGGGATGCCAAAGCAGGAGATGTCGTAGCAGGCTCGTTCATTGGACACGCAGATTGGGTCATGTCGGTAGCATTCTCACCAGATGGGCGGCACATCGCCTCGGCCTCAGCAGATGGCACGATTCGCATGTGGGATACTGCAACAGGAGACGTGGCAGGCACATTTACAGGATATACGAAATGTGTCGATCCTTCGCTCGACGAGCAGCGCATCAGCCCGGCTTCAGAATACCACACCGAGACAGGTGTGGAGAAGGCCAGAATAGAGGAGAACAATTTTATGAGCAAGTTCCTGCTGAAGAGCGATGGGTGGGTGTGTGGTGATGAAGGAGAACTCCTTTTATGGATTCCCCGAGTTCACAGACCATATTTTCATAGATCTAACACGGTCTGGATTGCAGGTAAACACGATACCAAGCTTCGATTGGCAGACTTTGTACACGGATTGAACTGGGCTACAGTATATGTTCACAATTTATCTAAATAATACGATGCTGGTGTTGATGAGACATCCGATACCCGGGCCTTTGTTCCTGGGCACTGCTTAGATCATCTGATAAGATTCCTTTTTCTTTTTTTCTCACCATGCCAGTTTTCTTCACTTCCCACTGTCGTTGGTTGACATTAGGGGTAGTTTACTAGGACTCGCCCTCACCCCGCCAACGACAACCACCAGTGTGACCTCCCCAACTGTTCAATCGACTCGTTCATCATTTTCAGCACAAACAAAACCTGCAGGAAAAGCAGTAGATCTAGAGCTGTGACTTGTGCTCGCACCGGTCGTGAACTTGCTCAATCTTGGCGAAACTGACAGTTGGCCAGCAATGGGACAGAGGACACCCATCTCAGCCGCAGTGACGAACAAGGTACTCCCTGCACTCAAACTGCTCAATAACTCGAATGGCGTGCTACATTCTTATAGTATTTGTTGATATCAACATGCCCACATACACGTAGCAGCTGCCAGTGGCAACTCGGATGATGACGCGCCAATTTTGCCAACAGCGACTGCCACTGCCACTGCACGTTCGACTATAGCACCAGCGACGGCTCCCGCCAAATCAAACCTCACGGACCTCCTCGCATCTAGCACCCCTTCGATTCCCCTGCCATGGACATGCCCAGGCAGTCACCCAGACTTTTGGTACTTTCAACACTCTGCTGTCGCCGTCGTCATCACAGGCGCGTTTCAGCTTAACTCCAGTGACAGCATCTGGCATAGCCGTGTACTACGCAACACCGGTCATGAGCCCCAGTCCTCGTGTCAGCAACAAAATCTCCCATGAGCGCCGGGACCACTTACTGGGTTGCGACGTCCGCTGCTACAGTACTACTACTACAAGGTCAAGTGGCAGTGACCTGTTGGCCATGTCACTCAGCTACGGTGAGCAAGCGAACCAGCTGGACTAGGTGATGGTAAGGACCAGGCAGGGATTTGGTGGTGTACGACGACTTGCTTCTGTGAGTTGTGGTAGGATACTGTTAAACTACGGATGTAGATTGTTTTCCTGTTTTTTCTTCATTCCATGCAGGCTGCGTGTATACATGACCGACGGCAGCATCACCCGTTTTTGGTGCGTTTTATGCCCAAGTAGTACAGCGATTTCATACTAGTTTTTTTTTTTTCTTTTTTTTGGGCAGCTATCGTAGAAGCGAAAGGGAACAGCATGTGACGTGTCGTTCGTTTCTGCATGACTTCAGCAATCCCGGTTCGAATCGTCCGATGACCATGACCTACGCTGTCTTCGATGTCATTCAATAGGGAAGTTCAAAGCTGGGCGCATACGCATAACGCGTTTCGCATAGCGCATACGCAGCTAGTTACATAAGATCAAATTAAGAGTCCGCTTGTCACACAGGCAAGAACAACGAAACGAAATTGCGTCCACTGTGCACGTGATCATTCCCGTTTTGCACACCAGACCTTTGTTGTTCCTTCCTTAGTTCCCTGGCCACAATTGCTGCTTAGAAATGTGAAATTAAAATATGAACTGCCCATTATCCGATAACCATACAAAAAATTGCTCTACTATTAGTTTAGAATAAAATGACCAGGGAAGGATTTGAACTCAGGACTCCTTTGGTCGGGCCGGTGACAAAAAAGACACCTTAACCACTGAGCTATTTGGCCATAAATTTTTATTCTACATTACTATATATATCAAGCCGCTCAAGGAGTGCTGTATATGGAAGGTCACTTGATTATCTAATGTCATTTACTCCCGGAGTCCCGTCATCGCGTGAGGGGTCCCTGGGGAAGCGGAGTCTCAACCCTCGGGGCTGTCACATCGTGACAGTCCGGGATGTGACGCATTTCAAGTTCACGCCTAGTCACAGTGGGTCACAAGCGGAGACTGATTTTTGAGCTTATGTAACTAGCTGTGTATGCGCTATGCGAAACGCGTTATGCGTATGCGCCCAGCTTTGAACTTCCCTAATGTTATCGCGATATAAAACGACGCAAAGCTTAACTTCCTTTCTTCCTTTCTTTACTCCAAAGGACAGAGGACAGAGTACACTCCCGGGAAAAACCAAAGATGCAAACTCAAAGCATGCTGCCACGCCACTTCAAACCCTTCTCCGCCTCCCATTGACCAACGCGCTCTAGTCTCAACACCGCCATCTCCAAACTGGCCCACCGAGCTCTGTTCTGTGCCTCGCACCCTCAATTTCCTTCACGATCTCAGTCGACAAGGTTCTCAACGCGCCCAAGGACCTCATCGCTGCCGCTCAGCGCACGCACGCACAATCATTCAGCGACGATCTAGGTAGGCTTGTGCTTGGCGTGGTATTGAAGCGATCTCCGAGTCGGATGGCGTACCAACGCTCAGACGACTCGTCTTGCGACTCGATGACTACCATGCCCACACGCAGACAAACACAAACACCGGGAGCGCAGGTACATTGCGATCTACCGTTGATGGTGATGATGCGGTGGTGGTGGTACAGCCCATCGAGGTGGAAGCGAGATGCCTCTTGGGACGCGTGACAAGGGGTATAGTCTTGTCGTACCTGCAGACGGAGGTCATGCGGTGCTCAAGGCCAACTCGACACTTGGCTTGTTTAGAGGTCTCAATACGTTCAATCAGTTATGGTGACAGTACCGGGGACTGTTTACATGATCGGTGCGCCCGTGGAGATTCAAGATTCCCCAGCTTATGTACCTGCGTTCATGGGATACCGGGCATTTTCTGACTTTTTGGAGATGACATTAGCCATTTCGGGGGTTCTTGTTGGACACGGCGCGAAAATCGTACGTGTTCCGTGTTTCTTTGGTACTTGTATATCAAGGGCTTATGATGCGTGCGTAGCTTCCCAGTATCCGACATTGAACGCACGCTTGACGCAATATCATGGGTCCATGTACGTCCTTCACATCCTTGAATATTGACAGCGGGAGCTGACACACTGGGACGCACGGCCGCGCGGATCAATACGTTTCACTGGCATATTTTCGACAGCCAGAGTTTCCCACTTGTCGTACTCGGGTCTACAGATATCGCGGAAAAGGCTGCATATAGCGCTGAGGTGGTTTACACCCAAAAAGACGTCGCATATCGTGTCCTATGCCGGTCAGGTGTGTCCCCCACTGTTCCCATCATCCTCCCATTCAACCCAAATCGATGCTGCTACAGCGGGGAATCAATGTACTCGTTGTACGTGGTATTTCAAGAATAAAAGGGAAGGAGGTTAGCGTACATCATAGGAAATAGACTCGCCCGGACATACCTCGGCCATCTCGAACGAAGGCGTAACCGGAACATGTCGCGTGCGCCGATGCGAAGCCCTGGCTTACGTACGCCAACGAGCCGCCCGCGGGCCAACTGCGCCTCGCCTCTCCCGCGACGATCGATTTCATGGCCAGTCTGCTGAGTGCCGCTACTTCCCTCCGCGTTGTTTGCCTCTGCCGGCGGCAAGGTCAACACACGGTGCTACCAAGATGACCCGCAGTGTTGAGACGTGACCCGGATCCCGCAGATCTAGCGGACCGGAAACCGCGGATCAGTGCGGACGCGCTAAGTATGATTAGGGACAATATATGTACTGGGCGAGCTCCCTGGACACTTAGATACACAATTATGGGTAGAATAAAATTTACTTTCATTCTGGACATTTCTATCTGCTCTGGACAGTATAAAAGAACATAGTTTTCGACGCGTTCACTTCAGTCTTGTTGCCTATGACTGAAGTGAGTATTGCTTATCTCATCTGTTACCATATTTAGCTTACCTGTGGCTTAGCGCTATCTAATCACACAGGTACTTATGATCTATGAATATAGTCTTGTTGTCACGGTTCCTAGGGACCGGTTGCACGACTTGTGCTTGAGAACGAACGTTTAACTATCTTGAGGCTAGGCGTGATCCCTAGCTAGTTCCCAAGACAGTCTGATACGTCCAGCGCTATGCCAAGATCGACACACAGAGGAGAGCGTCGCGCTGACAGATGCACTCTGCAGTGACCAAGGGATGTCTCTATGTTACGGAATCAGGACACATTATGGACCACATGATTCCTTACTCACCTGTGATGACTCATGACCTTCTTTGCTGACTGATATGCCGCTATTGTTCTCCCGAAACCGTCCACTGTTATTGTTCTCTTTCTCTATTGTTCTCTTGTTTTGGTCGCGTTCTATTGTTCTTGACCTACGCTTATTGCTCGTCCTCTTTAGTGCAACAATTAGCGTACACTGTATAAATAGGCCTCAGCTGGTAGCTTGTACCCCAGCTTCGGCTTTAACCTGAATTGACTGTTTCACCTCTCCTATCAAAGATACGAATCTCCCCTCTAAGACTTTTCCTCTTTGCTCTATCCCTCTCCTCTGCCCTAACAAGGCTTCGAAGGTTGGCCATCAGGAAAAACCTCACTTGCTAATTAGAGGTAATTATGAATAATTGGCGGGTAAGCGCCCATTATCAATTTTATTTATCCCCCCGATAATTTTATCACTAATTGCTGTTAATCAGGCTAAGTTGGCTAAATTGGCTCGCTTCTAAAACTTAGAGATAACTAGCACTAATTTACCCTGCCTAAAAGTTAGAGATATTTAGCACTTATTTATACTAAAGTGTTGTCGCGCTGGTTTCAAATTATTCTAAAGCATTGCTAAATTATTTGAAATGAGCGACAAGAGCTAGCTACACATATTGAATATAAGTATACTGTCAAAAGCCTAAGCCGACCAAAAGAGCACAAATCGTCTTCGGGGTCTATCTGGACACTCCACACTCAGTAGGTACAGCCAATCAATACAAAGCACACTCACTGGGTGCCTATTTCGAGTCAGGTCTTTTACCCATCGGGCGCCATGCAAAGGAGGCGACAACAACAACCTCACTCGATCGCTCAGCTCCCCGGCTCCAGTAGTAGACGGACCACATTTTCCGGCTCTCTTCGGTGCCACAGAACCTATTCTGGAGTCTGGACTCGCCTACGAAGCGCAGACAACACGCGCCTTTTGTATCGAAATCCAAAGCCATTGAGGGTGGTACTCGCTCCGGGTCTGGACCTACCATGGCAAGACTGTCACTGCCGCAGTCGTCCCACGTGGTGAAGAAACAGATCATAAATCATCGACATTCGACGAACGTACTCGGGAGAAGCATTACCCATTCATGTTCAAGTTATTGTTGCACAAGCTATGAGTGGGCGGCCAAAGTCCAGCAAGTCCTTGCCACGACGGAGCAGGAGAAATCTCGCCCACTCAATTCCGCGCCGCTGTCACCCGTCGTGATTAGTACTGGCGGTGGTGACAGGTTACTATACTGCTATCGGACCATGTCTCGGGCTGACACAAACTCACAAAGGTGGTGATGTGAAGGTCAAGCAATGAGCCCGCTGCCATTTCTGCAATGTCCAGAAGCGTGAATGTGAACCACTGGATGTAACCTTGAAATCTGATACTGTTGAGTACTGTATATGAAAAAGAGGAAGAGAAACAGCTCACCAACAGAGCGGACAAACTCGATGCATACTGGTTGCTCACTACATGCACGCTGGTGGCATACAATCCTCTCGAGGAGGTTCACACCCATTCCACCAGCAACAAGTACATCTCGTTGCCACCCACCCAAACCATCAAAATGAGATCATGGAGATGTGATAGCCATGATACGCACAATTCACGGCAGCTGAAAATGTCATGCCCTTTGCTACAGTGGAGGACCGAACTGCAACCTACACAATGGTGTTATAGGTTCCAGGTGCCTCTAATGCATCAACCATGAAGGGGTATGGTGAGGAGATGGGCAAAGCGAAGACGGTGGCAGTGGGGAGGAAGCAAGGAAGTCAACGTTGGAAGTTCAACTTTGGATCACGTTCGGTCACGTTCTGAATTAGGGCAGGTCAAATAAGACTCGTGGATTCTTGCAGATATTGACACTCGCTCTCACTCATTTTTCAGACACCTTCGACAGGACATATCCACTGCTTCGTTTGTCATCCTAGCCCCCTGTGAGCTGCCCCCCAGCAAGGATGCGCACCATTGAGCATGACAACAGACACTCCTCGTGCACCAGTCATCAGCAAAATGTCCCAGCAGCTTATTTCTACTTAAAGCTACTTAAAGAATTTTTTTAAGTACTTCTAAGTAGTTTAAGCACTTTAAGCACTTTAAGTCATTTTAAGACAAGTCGGCCTTCAGAAATAGCTTATTTTTCGCTTATTTTTCACTTATTTTCACTTATTTTCTGTTTTTTTTACTTAAAATCAGGTCAATTTCAACATTTGAGTGAGTCTCAAGCATGTTTAAGTAGACTTAAGCACATTTAAGAGCATTTTAAGCAACATATATTTGAGATTACACTACAACATCAATGACTAGGACTAAGTAGTGAAAGCATAGGAGGTGCAAAAAATACGAGAGGCACAACAAATACAAGGCGCGGGAAACATCAGAGGCACGAAAACGCGGGAATGACAAGGGGCACGAGAGGCACAGGAAACACGAGAAGCACGATAAATACGAGAGGCACAACAAATACAAGGCACGAGTGGCACGGGAAACGGGATCTGCACGAAAACGCGGGAAAGACGAGGGGCGCGAGAGGCGCGGGAAATGCAGGGCGCAATGCAGACGGGTACGAGCTTGTCCGAGCATACAAAGGGGACGTAGGTCCCGATGGTGGGTGCCAGGGAGTACGCAGCGAGGCCGCAAAATCATATCGCGCGGCAAGGGAACCCTCCGATTTGAAAGTCAATGTCGCATCCCGTGTGGGGGGACTAGGTGTTGGTGACGGCGACCCATCGGCGGCGCGAATGCTGGGCAAGAATACTACCAACCGTGTCAGGCGTACGACCATCCTTGACGACCTGTTCAAGCTTGCGTCGCAAATCCGCGATCTCGTTCAGGTTGGAAGTATCCCATAGTTTCTCATCCACGACCAACGTCGATTTGGTCTTGAGTGCCTTCTCGCGGACAACACACACTCAAGATTGTTGTCCCAGATTTCACAGCCGGCAACCAAATATCGGACGGCAAGAAAGAGGGTCTTCTCCTCTGTACGTGAAAGGACGTCTGCGAGCTTGATTGCAAACGTGAAACGATGGAAAGCGCCGTCGGCGAGGGAGTCTTTGTAGCGGGCAGTGACTTCCGACGTCGTCTGCCATTTGTCAAGCGTGAAGCGCACGGCAATCCACTTTTCGAA